>CAJNOQ010001585.1:0-30137 GCA_905250885.1 Didymodactylos carnosus | reverse complement strand
GATGTTTTACCCGGCTTTTTCTTCGAGAACATGATGCAAAAAGATGAAATATGTAACTCATAATGAGTTTGCACAATCAGCGGTGACGATAAGATCAAAATATTAGATCGAACTAAAGAATTTCACATAGTTATAACATAAATTTCAGGAAATGTTTTGAAGACCTTCTGGCAAAACAACTATGCAAGAGCGAAAACAAGTAATTAGAGCTATTTAGCGCCAAATTCGCATTTAGCGTGCACGCTCAAGCCTGTTTCTCTCGCATTTGGCGGAAAATATGTAATTAAGACTTTTGTTCAGTGATTATGTAAGAAATTCCACGTTTTTCCATTATTTTTGAGCAAAGCAAGCATCGTAGCATAATTTTAGGCATGTCAGCCACCTTGAATTTCTATTGGTTAGCGTACGAAAGATTATGTGACTAATTCTTTATAAAAACATACAGAACAAAAAGAAAAAATCAAAGTTTGAACAATTTTCTTCTTCTTTTTTCCACCAGAGTGTAATAGATAACAGAAAAAGATGAAAAGATGAAGAAAGAAAAACTGTACACGTAGTCCACATGTACATGTGGTCGAATTTGACCTTCAGTTTCTCTTCTTCTTGTCTTCGTTTTTGTGTTATATGTCTGTCTAGTAGTTGTTTATTCTGCTTCTCCTCATCTACAATCGTAACGTCAAAGTGAAGTTAGAATGCAATCGATAATTTCAAATAAAAAAGTATTTGAAAAGCTTTTCATTGATTTGTGAAATACAATCATAATGATTCATGGAATGCTATATGTGTAGTCGAGATGATCCAACTATTACAGAAAAAACAATTTGTGAGTAAAAAAATGTATATTCAAATATCAAGCGTCATGTATACTACTCATTTTTATCGAATAAATGCGATAGAGAAAAATTCCAACTAACGAGGGAACCTCTTGAGGTTATAAATCGCTGGTAGCCCATGGTCATAGTAGTACGATGGGAAAAAATTCGATCCTGATGAATTTTCCTGCCTTGAGATATTGACACTCGAATATTTCACCTGAAGGTAAGGGTGAGGGTCATATGTTCGAGTCTCAATATCTCAAGGCAGGAAAATTCATTAGGATAGAATTCGTACTACTATGACCATGGGCTACCAGTGTGGCAAGTTTCAAGTCGAAATTCGAAAGTCGGATTTTGCTCGAAATCCAAGCTCTATAGGCAAAAACTGACTAAAAATTCAATATCTCAGCAACAAAGCACCATAGGGATGACCCAACTTAGGGTATTTCACTACTCACTGAGGTCTACAAGATACAAGTAGTCCGAGTTCAAAAGCGATTTATAACCTCAAGAGGTTCTCTCGTAAGATAGGTGAAAATGATGATATCGGCCCAGTATTTCGACTGTTGACCCATGTGGGCATATTTTTGAAAGACATCTTTATAGCTGATTTTGAAGCCCAAAAAATCCTCCAACTGTTTATATATAAAACAGTTCGGTTCTGAGTAGATGAGTTCAAGAACTATTCCTCTAAATTGTTAAGATATGTGAAAATGATGACATCTGTCTAGTACGATGACATCTGTATAGTTTTGCTCAAGGACTTTGAAATGGGACAAGAAAGTTGCGGGGAAAGATAAATGGCTTTTGTTGAACTGGTGGCAAAAGATGAAAAGGACTTTTGTTTTCATAGACACCAGAAGAAATTTTTGACAATGGAAAGTGAAAAGGGAAGCATTTCCGATCATTTTCACTCAAAATCCTATTGGGCCATTTTCTAGTAGAAACCGTCTCCCGTCCATTCCAAGATATCTCCAAGAGACAATAGTATGTATCTTGCTAAGATTAAATTTCATATGCATCATAATAAGTAAACATTTCAAGTCTATCTAATGCTTTCTCTTCATATTATAAAAGATAAAAAAAGAGAGGATTGTACCCTTAAGTGTGAGGATTTTTGTATAAAAGATTATAGTGATAGGGCGGAAAATCTAATGATATAATGAAAAACGTCGCGCCTTGAACGAATTGATCTGTGCTCCTTGTTTAATTGAACAAAAAACATGGAACATCGTCGATCGAGTTTATTAATCAAAGATTTTGAACCATCCGCTGTTCGTTTAAAACGAAAATTACATTCAATTTTAAATCGTATTCATAAACGTGAATCGTTTATTGATACCACTACTCTTCAATATACTACTCTCGTTTGGGAATTTTTATTTTATCTCATTTTATTAATCATCATTTTAGTTATTAGTTCATTGACACTTTCAACACAAGATATCTTTTATACAGGAAAATGTGCACGACGTTTACTTGTAAATAAAATAGATCTAGAAAACGTAAAAACAGTTGATCAATTTTGGATATATCTTGAACAATTTAATAAATTAGTTTTTGAGAAAGTTGTTAATGTGAGAAATACAACATATCTGACAAATTTACCAATAAATACGACATTGTATCAAATATTATTTTCCAATGAAAATTATATAATTGGAAAACCACGATTGAGACAATTGCGTGTCGATGAAACACATTGTCGTGTAGCAAAAGATTTATCTGTACGACCGTTGTATTGTTATGCACCTTATAAAAAATCGAGAGAATATCGCAAATCGTTTACAACTGTCACTAGTTATGTGTATATTTATACCAAGCCAAAATCAACAGATGCCTTTAAATTACCTGGTGTCTATGGCCCATATGATACGGGAGGTTTTATTGTTTATTTTGAATCGACATCTCAAACAAATATCGATTTAATTGAAGATTTAAAAAGAACAGCATGGTACATAAGGTAGTTCATAGCCTAACTGGATCTAAAACTATAATTAATTTTTAAGGCTTGATCCTGGCACAAGAGCAATTGTCATCGAGCTCATTTATTTTAATCCAAATACTGATTTATTAACTTCTGTTAATATTTTGTTTGAATTTACTACCACTGGTAAGATGGACTAGTTTTGACCAACACAATCTTTGATACCTAATTTGACTCGATATAACGATTTCATATGTGGCTTCTCCGCCTGATATCCAAAGTGTTGAAATATCATCTGCGAAAGACAGTCGTAACTAATTCAATCTACCTCTTCCACATAGACAAAATATTTTCGTAAATTTCGATAAGAATCTTAAAAGATTCTTGTTCCGTTCGTATATGGTCTTCCATGGAAATAACAAAAATTTGGTAAGATCTTATAAGGTATTCATAAGAATTTATCACAAAATCTTTTGTTTCTCATTTGCCTGTTAGAGAGTTTTTACCCCAAAAATAGTCCCTTTATTTCTCCTTATGCGCATTTATGAGCAAACATGACTGTTGAATGGTATTTTCGGGAGTTATAAGATCATTCGACTAAAAACAAGTAAAAATAAATTGTTTCACTTTATGCATAAGATCCGATGAAAGTAAGATGTATATGAGCACATATTTTCTCATTGAGAACAATAGAAAAGATTTTTGTCAAGTATATATACTTGACAAAAATCTTTTCCGTTGTTCTTGTTTCCATTTCAGCTATAGCTGAAATAGAAAATCACAGTGAAAGTAGTACAGTGGAAATCTACTGATTGAATTGATAACTTTTGGCAGCTGTCAACAGAGGCAGAGTCAAAGTCTGCATCCAGGCGGACATTAGATGAAAATATAAAAACTGACTTATGAACGGTTTAAACAGTGCAACATATACTTTAAACTATGGGCTATTTAATGGTGTTAGAAGTTTTGTTACGAAGTTCAACTGTAGTGGAAAATCAACTAGTTAAAAATTAGCCTGAAAATAGCATGATGATCAGAAAAATTAATTTTGTACAAAAATGAATAGTATAGTAAGCAAATGTTTTGTTAATACTGAATCTCCGCATCATTTAGTATATATTAGTAAAACAGCTTTCAGTTTGAGCTAAAGAATATTGGGAAAAAAAATAAAACTTTTCGTAAGTGATTTTCCAAACGGCTAAGTTTAGTAAAATGAGAGCCCCCTTCACATCCCTCTTTGGACCTGAACCAAACTTTGCCCGAATGTTCCCTATATGAAAGTTATCATCACAGTTAGCACAAATAATCATGGGCTTAGATATCGGCTTTCCAAAAAACCCTTGGTTTTCCAGGTATTTTCTATTTATCTCGGCCCGGCAATGTTTTTATTCAATAAAAGTGACATATTCAGAATCAGCGCAATAAACTGCATCTAGTGGTGTGCGATTCGTAGGTTTTTCTGAGCAAAACTTGTTGGATCTAACGAAACGCTAAAGTCGAAGCATAGAGTCACAATTTTGGTTGAGAATTTTGATATTTGCTATAGAAGCAATCCGAAAGCCTACAAACACTTTTTCATAAGTTTTCAGACATGCTCTTTCCAATGGTAGGCTTTATAAAGTTCCAGAATACTTATGTGTAGGTTTTCTAGAGACCCGGTCTCTGGAGAACCCATATGAAATCTTTTTGAACTTTGTAAAGCAAACAATTGGAAAGAGCATATCTGAAAACCTATGAAAGAGTGTTTATAGACTTTCAGAGTCCTTCTATAGCAAATGTCCGCCTGGCCTATGAAAAAATGCACACTGTGAGAGTCTGTCGACATCGCAAGTTGTGCGCAGCACAATTGCTCTCTAGTTGTATTTTGTCTATGCGAGGCGTATTAACTAGGAAATATTTTCAGGTAGACAGCACATTATGTAAAAATTCTGGAAGAGAATCATAATGGCTTTACAAGAATAGATAATTAATTCTCATAAAAATCTTATTACTTCCATGGAAAATCTTATCTAAGAATTCAACAAGAATCTTATATAACTCTTTGGACAATGATTAGTGGCTACCCACAAGTTTCTTACAATATCCTTAACCAATTCGTAAATAAGAATTAATCTCTAAGACCTCGAAAAATGATGCAAAATTTCTTATTGCTCAAGTCAACGCAAAAAAAACTATTCACAACTCTTTTATTCTATCTCAGGTGCTGTTGAAGTAAGAGAATTCATTCATACCGTCGCCTTTGAGGGTTATTTTTTTGGTCGTAATCATGTACTCGGAACATTTCAAATATTATTTATTGTCATGTATTTATATTTTGCATTCTATTATGTTGGTAAAGTAGCCGACGATCGTTTGTGGTTTTTATGGAATCAATATTGGAATATATATGATTTATTTTTACTAATATTATTTACTATAAATCTATTTTTTGATATTAAATTTTTAGTATTTATTGGTCGAGCAATTGATGCTCTCTCGGTACCCAATACACCCAATTTTGATGTGTACAAACGAACATTACCATTTATACGTACACAAATATCACGTATTAGTGTACAAGCCTACATGACATGTGCTATTGTTATACGTTCATTAAAATTTTTATCATCTATATCGTATTTAACAGGACATTTATTATCCGTTTTCTATCAATCGATAACAAGTTCATTTGGATTTTTATTACTCTTTTTTCTTGTTTTCATGTCATTTGTGTTTTTTGGTACATTTCATTATGGTACAGAATTGTATGAATTTCATACGTTTGCATTGACATCATATACGCTAATTCGATGCGCATTGGGTCAATTTGATTATGATCGAGCGTACCGTGTGTCACCGACATGGACACCAGTAAGTAGATACTTCGAACAAGTTAATGATAAAAAAAAGATATTTTTATGTAGTTTAATCAATATATTTAGATCTATTACATGTTGTACGTATGTATCATATTTTTTATCCTTTTAAATTTATTTATCGCCATTATCAATGAAACGTATGTCATTAGTAAAAATTCTGAATTACAAGCAAAAGAAATTGAATTACAAGATGAACTTGAACAATATGGTGCCAACGAACAACGACAAAAACGTCCAAAACGCCCTATATTACAAGATCGATTTATCAGACAAATCAATCGGTTATTAAGATTGTTTGATATTGATAAACAATTTGATGTTAATGATGAAAATTTATTAATAGGAAAAAAAGATCAAACAAACACAGAAAAAGATGATGAGGATGATGATGATAAACAAATGATGGGAAAAATGGACATCACTGTTAAACACGCTATATTAGCTGAACAATTAAAAACGATTTTAATTAATGATGGTTATAATACGGATGTTATTGATGAATACTTTAAACGTTATAGAAACAGAGAGGATTTATCAATATTAAAAATGGATCAGAGTAAAGCGATTAAACAATTACAAGGTGAATTTAAAATTTTTAATAGACAATATGAAACATTAACAAATGATTGGAGAAAAGCGGCAATAGCAACGAGAGAAGTAATCTTGTTAAATACTGTTGAACAAGACCAAGCACAAACAATGAGAACACATTTAGATAATCTTGATAAACGATTTCAAAAATTAAAAATACTTGTACCAAAAGCATTGAGAAATGCAGTACAATTATATATTGATAGATTTGCAATTGATTAACCTGTCATTTTGTAAATGTTATTTTAATGTTCTATCATCTTGTACACTTTATTCTCCATTAATCGACAAGAATGAGAATTTTATTTATTATATCATTTATGTATTTGATTCATACAACTGATTTTACATATGCTATTAATATAAGTTTGATTACCCCAATCCTCATCAGTGTTCGGTCTCAATAGTGAAGTTATTTTCTCTTCTAATATGTGGATATCGACATAAATAAGAAAAAAAAATTTTAATTTTTCGAAAAAACGTTTCAAATAGATACGATGAGAGAGTTTTCATGAATACATGGGCGATTCGGTACTCTTAGATCTATAGTTTCAGCAGATACACTTTGTATTCGTATTATGACATCTCTGTAGCGAAAAGGGAGATATCTTTTGTTGGACATGTACATCATGTCTATATCTGATCTCTGCTCTGTCCTTTGCTTCTCTTTTTCTTCCTCTTCCTCGTCCCTTTGCATCACATGTGTGGCAATGTTTGCACACGCATGTCTTTTGCGAGAAGAGATATCTTCTTTTTTGCTAGCTGCCTAATATACAAAACAAAAGTCAGTATTTTTAAATGTGTAAAAACAGCAGAAAAACTTTTTTGGCAACACAGGGGTGGCGGGATTTTGAGATATCACGGTGATAGCAGTACATATTCATTAGGAAACTATTTCACTACAATTCTAAAGAGAAATACAAACTCCTGCAGAAAAACTTTTCAATGTGGAAATGCCACTGCTCATCAGTACCGAATAATCTTTTTGCTTTTTGTGCTGGAGAGATTCAATTGTCATCAGTTAGATCCTGTGCGTAGACCGTTACGAACCAATTAAATAGACAGGCAAGGTTAAGCTGTTACTGATATTCTAATGTTGTCGGTGGCGCCACAGCTTTAGTTTTTTTGTCTGCAAAAGAGCCGCATGTTTTGTGAGAAAAGATGAAAAATATTGGATAGAAGACATTTAGAAACCTAACTGCTGTTCTTCAACATTCCAATTTTCGGTTACTATAACAACAGATCTTTGCAGGGATGAAAATTCTATAACAAGAAAAAGACATTTCATTTAATTAACTGAGATTCATATCTTCTGTGTTTTTGCTCATAATTAAAGACACTTTTTACATTCAATGGCCCAGCTTCCCACGCTGCTCTTCTATCATAGCACTTTAAGTAGGATTTCTGATATTTTCTAGATAGCATAGAAAGACTGTTTTCTTATGAGTGGTTCAATATGATTCTCTAAAGAACAAAGGTTAATAGCTATCGTCAGGATATGAAAAACTTTTCTGGATGAAGGTGGTTCAAGAATATCCCAAAATATTCGGTACTCCAGCACGTGCTATATATAATATCTCAAATCACATCGAATGAATTTGTTGACAATTTATCGAGTTCAAATATTTTAGAATCTCAGCCTTGTCTAGTTTATAACCGAGGAGAAAGAAAGCATAGTTAAAATTTAAAACACTTTGCATTATTTCAACTGGTCTTAAATAATTTGTTGTTTCTGGTAAGTAGAGTATCTAGAACAAAAATACTAGTTCATTCAAAAGCAATATAGGATCTTTCTTAGTTACAATGATCTCAGCAAAAAATAATGGTTTTTCAACTGGCTCTTTTTCTTCTGCTTTCGATTCTGAATGATTTCGTTCGAATGTTTAGATGGTTCCAATTAACAATCCGAGGTCGAAGTAGACCACCTCTTTGTAGAATAAGAAACCACTACAGTGGTACCATACGATCTTAACATGCGCTCTATTCTCTTCCAGATATGTCATTTTTAAGAAATTCTTTCTCGATTAAGAAAACAAAACCCAGAAAACATGTTTCAAGAAATCCACAGAAATTGCAAGCAGAAGAAATGGCACGCGAGTAAGTAGGACGCAGACGTGATTGTTTTGATACACGTTCTAAGGTGTACCGTATATTCGAGATTTTTGTTTTATTTAGATTGGGAACTGTATACGGTGTAATTGATGTGAAAATTGCTGATCAAAAAATTATTTTTGATGCAGAAAATGGAGATTGGCAAACAGGTTAGTTTTCGCACACCAATACTTTCGCCAATTCCTCGTATGACGTAAAGAAGAAAATGGCAAGATGGTATCTTTTGTATGCGTACTAGCCTCGATATAAAAGTCATCTCTCTCTTTCTCACAATCAAAATTAAATTTTGATGCGACGGTTGCATTACACAAGAATTTTGTTTTAGGAGGTGCAATATCCAGTGGTCAATCTCATGCAGCACAAAAGCTGAAAAAACAAACGGAATTATTACAAGAAGAAAACAACATGTTGAAACTTAAAGTTGAAGTATTACTAGACTTGGTAGCAGAATCGGCTGCTGAAATATCTAGCACAAGAAAATAGCACGCCTACCTTTTTTTATTGTTGTTTTTTTATTATTTTTAGTGCTATTAGAGCTTGTACAATTAATTGTAATTATGTTTTGTCGTCGTTAGATTAAAGGTTTTGAAATACAGTAAAGAACAAACTGCAGTTTTTCTGTGTACTTCATAGGAGTTTTCTTCTACAAATTTTTGTAGAATATTTTTCGTATCTCTGCTGTCTTTACTAATAAAGACAGCAGAGATACGAAAAATTATCCTCAAATATATCACTTCTACAAACATACAGTGCTGTTCTATTGATATTCTTGATCTCATCTTAAGTGTTTTGAACTTTTTCTGTGGCTACAAGTTTATCTGTCACACAAGGTATACATCACAAACATGTATTATGGCTTCAAGTTTAAATAGTACTGTACAATAGATGCATGAACTACGAGGGTCATGAGTGCAAAGTAACCATCATTCTCGTCGTCAACTTGCATTCTATAAGAACTTTACCGAGATCTTTCGATAACTACAACCTTGTTTCAAAAGTGCAAAGATATTGGTTTAAAACATTTAATATGAAAATGTCGGCTGTTATTAGATATAGTGGAGTAAGAGTAATCAAAAACTGTATACATATTTATGCAACATGATTACAATATCGATACTGATTGCATGGAACAGCATTTGTTGAATGTCCGACAAAACAGAGTTTTGTACCGATGTTCAACAATATAAGAAAATAACCCAAGCAAAAAATCTTGAGCCAAGATCTTGATTAAAACTTGAAAGATTCTTCAAGTTTCTGCGTAATTACTTCAAGATCTTACGCAGATTTTTGAACATCTGTCAAGATCTTGACAATTTCTTGTAGAATCTGTGAAGAAAAAACTTGATCAAGATTTGTAACTGATTCTGAGACATTAATTAATTAGCTATTGATTAATTAGTTAAAATCTTGACAAATTTTCGATATCTACGCAAAACTTTGGTGAAATCTTGAATAATATTTTGGCTTCGTAAGATATTATTTTCAGTTATTTGTTATTTGTATCTGCCATATTCTACAATGTTAGCTCTTTAGTATTGCACTGAACCAACAGTACTGCTCTCACTGTTCAGACAATATCAGAGCTGTTCAGTCAAAGACTATGTCCATATAACGAACTTGAAAATTTCTCATTTTTTTACCGTGCAAATAGTGTTCCTTATACATACATGCAAGGGTACTGAAAAATAAAAACGGTGACAGAAAGAACCACGAGTTTTCAAGATCTTGATACAGAATTTTCAAGATACGTCACATTCGGAATCAAGTGAAAATTGATCAAGAATTTTCAAGGGGGTGTTTCATAAAAATTCTTAAGTGTTCGACTTAACTAAGTGTATACATTAAGTGTAAAAAATTAACACGGAAGTGTACAAACGGAGACTTAAGTCGGGCAGAGAATTTTTATGAAACACCCTCCAGGGGGTCGTATCACGAAAAAACTTAAGTCTCTTAAGTCACCCTTTGACTTAAGTTTTTTTGTGATACGACCCTCAGGATCTTTAAAGAACTAGATTTTGAATTTCTGTAAGACGTGGGCATAAAATGAACACGCAGAAGCCTAACAAAAAGAAAATATTTTTTTAAAAAGTAGATGATTATCCGCCCATATACACACACGCATACGCCATTCAGCGCGGTGTTGACGGATATAGAAAATGTTCCACGACTCCTCTAAGTGTTTATCATTGTTATGTGGAAGTGTTTAGAAAAGAAACGCTAAAAAGATTTTAGCAAAAAGATTCAACTTGTTGTGGGAAAAAAATGATTTCATCCACGAAACACACATATCTAAGCAGTTTTGAAGAACATATTGCTGTGAAAGTCTTATTGAAAATTAATATCTGCAATGCAGAAAGACAGCTGAGTTGTAAAAGGTTCGTGTTTGTTTAAATTACAGTAAACCATGCATGGTTTACTGCGCTACTTTCCATGGAAAGTAGCGCTATTGGAGTAGAATAATGCAATTGGCGCATTTTTAACTAATCATACACCTTTCATATTTAAATCCGGAAGCAGCATATAATAACTAGCTGCTCTTAAAAGATTTTTCTCAGATACCATATGAAATCGAATTTGGCTGCTCCTCCAATGAATAGTAGTCGTCAGTTAGGAGCACCCAGACAACAAGTGTACCACAAAATACTTACCCCCTTCCTTCAAATATCACAGTGAAAGTCTTAACATTTTACTTTCACCTCATCACTCGATTATAATCAACGAACAGTGATGTTACCGTTTTAGAATATAGCTAGACTGCACAAAAGAAATGTTACAAAAAAATGTTTAATGCCATGATTAAAACACAACATATTGTTTTGTAATGATGCGTTTTTTCTTTACTTTCTTTTCGCGCCACATTCACATTTGATTCTTCAACTTTTTGTTTTAGTGGATTCATGTGTTTTCTACTTTTGTTTCTTCTAGATCAGTAGCTTTTCAAAAACGAGATGGCAACAAATGTAGAGGAAACATATCTATATTCTTCTCCAACAACGTTTAAAGTTAGTAGTAAAGATGGTGAAATATTTGATATTGATGATAGTTTTATAAATCAATCAAAAACAATCAAAAACATGTTAAATGGTAATTGAATTGAGTAAAAAGATTTGACTGTTATTTAATTTCTATCGGATTTCAGTTCTTGATATCGCCGATAATCACATGCCTATCCCGTTGCAAAACATCAAAGGAACAATGTTAAATGCAGTATGCTTATCGTCATATAGTGAAGTAATGTATGATTAAAATTTTTCCTATGTTCTTGCAGGCAATCGTTTTCTGCAAATATCATAAAAATGATCTACTATCAATTCCTGATGATGAAGATGAAGATGATTTCGAGAGAGATGCCTATGAACCAAGACGGTATGTTCATATAAAAACAATATCTACTGCATTCATTAATCTTTTCTTTATAGTTCCGATGATATTTCGGAATGGGATAAAGAATTTATCAAACAATTTACTGTCGAAGAAGGAACATTATTCGACATCATTATGGTTTGTATGTTCTCATGGTGTCGTTTGTGTTCTAGACAGACTCATATGTTCTTAAAACAAATAGATTTTTTAATCTTTAAACTTTAGTTACCATTACTAGGAGTGTTGTGTATAACCTTTTCGCTAATCAAGCATTCGAGCAATCAATTTTCTCAAGATGCGATTGTTTCTGTTTGACCTACACCTATTTTTACCAAGTGAAATGTTTTTTTTTATTTAGGCTGCAAACTATCTCGATATCAAAGCTTTGTTAGCAGTCGGTTGTAAAACAATTGCCAATATGGTACGTGGTAAAAATTCTGATCAAGTTCGTCAAATGTTTAATATTAGTTATGATCCACCTGGTGAAGGTTTAAATACACCACGAAATTCGGTCACCTCAAAAGAAAGCGGTGATAATCAATTACTAACAACTCAAGAAAAAGAAAGTCGCTGTAAAACACCGTCACCAGAACTTATGTATGATTAGAAATTTTTTAGGGAAAAAACATTTTCCTTGTACAAAACTACCTTTCATGTTTATATATTAGTAAAAACTCCTTTTATGTTGTTTTAGTTTTATTTTTCTAATTTTCAACATATGTATATGTTAAATTGTTGTTTTTTAAATTAGATATACTTTGTTTTTTTTCTCTCTTTCTCTATTTAGTTGTCGTTATTGATTGACTTGCAGAGAAAGAAAATCTTAGTTTATTTTTATAAAGAGTTAAATAAGCGGTAAATAAAAATGGAAGAGTTCGGTCAGTACTATCTTGCTCATTTGAGTTAGCAGCGGAAACATCAATCAAAATTTATCATCATTAATCACTGTTGAAATTATAAAGCGAACTATGATATTTCAGTTTTGGAGCCTGTATTAACGTCATAATACAACAATTGAAAAACTAGACTTTTATCACATTTATAACTATTTTAAATACGTATTTTTTCAATATGTGCTTTGCTCACTGTGTTGTAAAACAATTGAGTGCTATACACGGCATAATGGACAATTCTATTTTAATGAGAGGAAAACAACGACGAAAACATTTAAATTTAGATTTTTTTTTGAAACTTATACCAAAACTCACCTGATTTCTTGATATCGAGACATGCTAAATTTTTTGCGTTATACATTTTTCGATGCAGTTTGACGAGTTGATTTTGAATATATACTTGGTTATGTGAAAAACTGTCGGATTTTCAGTATCCTATATTTTGATTTAGAGGCAGAAGTACATAAAGCCGCATGAACTGAAAATATATTAAATGTAGAAACATAGATTAAGCATGTTTGGAGGCTGGAAAATACTGGGAAACTTTTTTGAAATGAACCTATATATTTATATTTCATGAAAAATAACAGTAAGAAAAAGTTTTTTTTAGATTGCCTGCACAAAATCTAGGAGCTATTAGATAGATGATGTAACAGTTGTTTTTGACGGAAGGTAGCATTTGACAAAGAAATAAATGTCTATAACAGTGGGCAATTTTGACCAAGTGGACATATGCTACAGAAGCAGTGCGAAAGCCTACAAACATTGTCTTCATAGGTTTCTAGATATACAGAAAACGTACAAATTACACATCATTCGATGCAATTTTGTGCGATGATTTCAAATATATCATTATTTTTTAATAAAAGTGTTTCTGGACAGAGAAACATAGATTTTACGTCAAAAATCAAGGATTTTTGGAAAACTGATTTCTAAGTCCAGGTGAAAAGCTGCATTCACCGTAGATATAGCATATGTTGCTTGGAAAAAGACTTTGTTTTGCTGATGACCTTGCTCTAAATTGAAAAATACTTTTTACTAATAGATAGCTAGAAGTATCTAGATTCTGAATATATACTTTTTATAAGTTTAAATCAGTTTAATCCAATAAAAAAAAATGTTTTTTTCTGGACAACGCTGGTATTTAGACGATTTTTGCGTATATTTTTGTTTCTTAAATTGAGCACTTGGAATCAAAAAATTTAGATCATTGAATAGCTCAAAAATCAAAGTATATTTGACACTATTTGAATGTTCAAAAAGCGTACTTTTGATTTTCTATATTCAAATGTCTACTTGATTGCCCACTGTGTCTAATAAATAGATGAAAGAACTAAGAAGTTTCCTGATATTGATTGTTCATATGGTAAATTGAGTAGATTCAGTCCTTTTGTGCACTACACATGCACCGTGTTTGTTAAAATGAATTGTTGTAACATGTTGTAATTAGGAGTTTCTATACACACTCCCATTCCATCGTACATACAATTCATCATAGTTCACATTATCGACATGTTCTTTGGATTAATGCTTGAATAGTGTATGATATTCACATAACTTATATTAACACTTTGTAAAGTTTCTCAATAAAGTGTCGTAGATAACTGTATTATCAGCCAAATATTATAAATAATATAAATGAAAATAATCTCTTGATAAAATTCTTTTTAATTATGATAATAATCATGCGAAAAAAATGGTATGTCAATGGCATTTGTGCAAGGAATTCTTATTTGCTGTTTAAAAAATATTTATCTCAAAGATCTTCTAAATGAAGAAAGAAAAACTTGATTTTACAAAAAAATGAAGAGAAAAATAAAAAAGTTGAATCGTATCACCTCTGTTTCATTATGCATCGAACAAAAAAAATATATTGTTTCACGATAGAACATAATCGAGAAAAATTAGAGATATCTGGTATTAATGACAAAAAAAGATACAAATCTATTTTAATTTAGATAGGTCACTCTGATCAATTCAATAAAGTCGACGTAGCTTTTCAGAAAACAAAAGGTTGTCTAGACTTGAGGAATATTTCATTCTAAAGAGGATATCTTTGCTTTTTTACAAGAGATATTTGTTTTTCAAAAATTCGACTGTATTCTGAAAAACCCTCGCCAACTAAAACCAAAACTTTTCAGTGGTTTCCGAAGAATTTCTAAAACAAACTAGTAAAAATGTTGTATAATGCCAAATACAGAAGATTAACACGTAGGCCTATCAAATAAACATTCAAAAAATTTTGGATTTAACCTAAACCGCTGGTGAGCCATAGAGATACCCTTAACTATGGACTTTAACATTTAGTGCTAAATATAGACTCAGAAAGTGATTTATGGCTGTTATTGTTGTAGCCGTAATGGTTATTATGTTAGACCGATAGAAAAAGTAGTAGAAGAAAAGATGAACACAGGAACATATTTTATGATCGTGGTTTCTTTCGGAAACATGATACGTCTAAAGATCACAGATAAAAGATAATCATCATAAAACAAAAAAATTCTGATATTCGAATAAAATATTAGCAAAAACGCGATCAAAGAAAATTTCTAATAATTTTCACATTGGGCCGAATTCTCATCCGTCAATTGACAAATTCTTGCAGTATAAACATGTTTTGTCTTCGTGTTGATCCATTTTCAGACAATAATTAAGGTATTAATATCACTCAAATTACTCCACAAAGATGACGTTTGACACTTGAATGATTGTTATTATTATTTGTCAGTTGAATATCAGCATAAATCAACTCTTTTGTATCTCGATAATATTTAACAATAAATTTTCGCATCCATAATTGTTGAATTATTTCGGATGTAACAAAATCAGAACTATTTTCAGATATTATTATCAATATGAAGACACCATCAGCTTTTAGATAATCATCAACAAATGCTTTCATTTGATCATTTGTTGTTGCTTCAAAGACTGCTGCATATTTTTTAGATTTAAGATGTTTAAAAATAAAATGGCGTCGATTTGAAGGATGAATCGTGTATATCCATAGAAAAAAATCATACATATTCAATTGGATAATTAGTGCATACCAAAAATATAAAAATGTAAACATTTGCTGATTAAATAAATTTAATGGTAGAACACATGGAACTGTGTACTCATGAGCAAGTTTTGGATGACCAAATTCACGAATAGTAAAATCACACATTGTTGTCTTCGGAAACAAACGTGATTCCGAATCCCAGTTAATACCTAAAACAGAAATCAACAATAAAAATGATATTAACTATTGGTAAATAAGATTAGTACCTCGAAATAGTCTGTCAAGTACTTCTATACCAAAAAATAAAAAATTTGATCCTAACATTGTACTAAGAATGAATATTTGAAATAGAGATATAAAAATATACATTAATTTCGTGGTTATGTAGAGCACAACAAGATAATTTCCCAAGTATCGACCAGTGGTACAACAAATAGTGGAAAAGAATCGAGTAAACATGTTTATATTATCATGTGAATGCTTTTGACGTCTATGATCGTCGACATATTCATCGATGGTATCTACCATATAATCGAGACACATTTTACGATGTACAGCGTTTGTTGTAGGTAATTTATAGTCAAAAGCAGATTCGATCAAATCCGCTATTTGAATACCCATACGAAAACGCCATGATATGCGTGGTAAATAGAATAGAAACGCTTTGACTAAGAGTAAAAATGGAATCCATTGATAGTACAATATTTCATTTTGACGTTTGACTTCAAGTGATTTAGGAACTTTTTCGGTAGGTTTAATATAATACGTATTTTGTACAAAACATACACTTCTGACATATTCTTCATAATTTGGAGTAAAATATGCCGGAACCCAGCATTTAATTTGATCAACATACATTCGATTCATATTTATAATGGCAAAAACTACAAGTATTCCAACTGTATAACGATAGTTAAGTCGATCTGCTAAACCATCATCGTTTCGTTTTCCCGACATGACAGTCGAGGCACGTGCTGCCAAACTCGATATATCCATTTCTTTTTTCTCTAGAAAGAGCGAAAGATGCACTTGTTTTTAATAAAGTAAACCACATTTTTGGTACATCTTTCTTCCGTTTAGAGATTTACCTTTTTTCACTGTCTCTCAAAATCAAAATACTTTGCTCACCAGTTTTTGCATTACCTAAAACTGAAAATAACAGGCGATGTGCAATCACATCTACTACTATCTGTTTGCATTCTCTATATAAAAATCTAATGTAGACGATTGAGTTATAGTTTTACAATAGGTTCGTTTATTTTGTGCGATTAACGTCTATAATTCTTCTTTTTCTCTCTTCAGGCTCTCGAAAAAATATTGGCCCACATCTATATCTGTTCTTCATGGCATTCAATTAATCGTCGTTCCATTCCAAGACTAAGAATCCAACTTTTGATCTCTCAGTAGAGTCTCACACATACGCACATACATAATACATCGCCAGCTGACAATTTCCTCTTCTCTTATAAAAAAATTCTGATCTACTAGAATAGAGTGGTAATTTACTTGTTCCTCGTTCTATTCACATCTATTCTGTCGCTTAAAGTAATATATTATTAAACGACGATAGACAGAAGAACAAGCAAATGATTCTGTTCGTTCTAACAGAAAAAACGTAGAAAATGTAACAGAAACTACATAGGTCAATCATTTGTGAATATTTCTTAGAGATGTGAAATGACTAACTCGAAAAGAAATATAGAAAGATTATAGCTGCGGTTAGTGATGAGGATGTGGTACATGGTTGCTATATTCCTTTTCGGAACAGTCATGTCACACACCATTCACTTGAAAACTAGAAAGAAAAATCAACAACAGAAGCGTTCGCATCTTGATGCAATTTCCACTACTTCCTAGGCCCCAAAACAGTTTTTTCAGTTTTGGTCCTTTTGTAATATAATAAAACAGAAGACAACCATTTTGTAGTTCGAGAAACAAAGTTATTCTGAGCACGAGGACATACATGAAAGTGGAATAAAATATATGTTCTGATGTTCCTGAGCGTTGTCTTTCTTTTCGTATATCATAGGTTCCTTTTAAACGTGTTTTTCTTGAATAAAAAGCGATTTTACCAAAACTCATCCTAAACAAGAGAAAAAAAAATCTCTCTCTCAACCTCTTGTGATTATGAGAATTTTAAATATAGCAGGTTGGTAGAGCTTTTCAATGGCTACAAAATGGTTGAAAAAAATGTACAAAAAAAATATGCTTTTTGTAGAGAATTAAATGACGCATCTTCTAAAAAAGAAATTAAAATTTTCTTCCTTATTTCTCAACTGAGATATATACAAAATAAAGAATGTTTCAATCATTCTGGCGCACCCGGTACTTTCAAGGATAGTCACAAAAAGCACAAGGAATGGCTGACAGATGAGATATTAGATCAGAGTTGGAAGCAGCACCCTAACCGGTTAACCGGGCGATTTTTACCGTATTAACTTCTTCAGACTTTAAATGGTATATTACTCTAAATAAAACAGTGTCTTCTTGTGAGAATTGTTTTCTTTTGTTCTGTTTGGTTTCATTCCTTTAAGTAGGTGTGTTTCCACTCTTGGTGGAATGAAAACAAATAGTAGCATGTTCTTTTGTTACTATATATTTAGATTATCTATTCTAACGGAAATTCTCTGTTACAAAAAAAGCAACATAGTGGCTACGTTAGAAAAAAATAGATTTGAAATCTAAACTAGCCGGTTTTTCACCGATTGGAAAGTTTTTTTAACCGGCCGATCCGATCCGGTTAGAAAATTCTTAACCAGTTCCAACTCTGCATTATATATTATTAACAAAAAACCACAAACTTATCTTGGATGTCAATATCAGCGCGATACTCTTTTAGAACAGAAATATCAGGGCAAATATCGAATTTTGAGAAAACTGGTTAAAACGGAGAGTAATGCTCATCAAACTAAATATTGAGACGAAATAAGCGAAGAGATTGAAAATGGCATCAGACAACATGATCCCGCGACGGCGTATGCAATGATACAGAAACTCCGTGGTGAAACTACAAACGTGGAGAATATTTCTATCCAGAATAAAGGAGGCGACCTTCTTATAAATTCGTGCGACAGACTGCTTCAAGGGTATATTTTTGTGGATTATTGAATGTATGCAATATCGTTGATCCAGTGACTTTATAACTAAAGCAGAAGAAGAGATGCAAAATAAACCATCGTCTCTAGCGAAGATTAGGGAAGCTATCAAGCAGATGAGAAGTCATAAGCCACCCGGAAAGGACGATGTAACGGTGGATTTGTTGAAAGCTGAAAATATACCAGTACCCACGTCGACGAAATCGCGGTATTTTTAACAATTAATCGCGATTCTTGAAAAATCGCAGATTAATTGTGATTGATTGTTGATTTTAAGCGATTAAATGGTTATTGTTATTTATCATTTTATTTTGCAGTGACGCATGTATATAAGAAACCCGATTTCAACGAGAAATACACTTCTGTTTAGATCATCTTTTTATTTTAGAGTAAAACGGAGTTGTCAAGTCTTCTCTATGATTCCTCAGACCTTTAAGTCGAGGAGCCCAGTGAACAGCTGGTATCTGGGCAATGTCTAAAATCGACTCGTCGGAAGGGCTCCGACTTCAGCTGGTACTAAGACCCTTGCTGGGTGACGTACATGTCATTATACATAATAAACAATGAAAAAACAGAAAAAATATGTATTTCCTAAGATGGGTTCGAAGTTATTACCAAGAAAAAAATCATCAGTTAATCGCGATTAAGCGCACGATTAATCGTATGATTTTTCACGATTAACTGCCGATTTTTATGCGATTTTTAGCACATGGATAACTACATGGTTACATTAAATTATAGTCGATGTTTCGCAAAATGAAGAAGTGGTGGAGTATTGAACTTATTGATGCTTTTGTATCAGAATAAAACAGATAAGAGAATATGTGTGATATTTATCAGGCATATCATAGCTCATACACTGCGAAAAAAAAGTGTCCTTTGGCGAGGTTAGTGCACTTTCGTGTGTTCTGAGTGCGCCACAGTCAACGTGGCAACAAAAAGCAGGGCACTTCCATGTGCCCTAAACCTCACAAAAGGGCACTTTTTTTTCACAGTGTAGTGACTAGTAAAATCTTTTCAAGTATTATTCTGAATCGTATTCAAAACCTACTTAATAAACAACTTTTAAAACAACAAGTAGATTTTAGATCAATAGACCAACTAGCGATCAGATATTTACACTTAAAACAGTAATAGAAAAATCTCAAGAGTATACCCTAGTGAATGTACTTAACGTAAGTACTTGCCTAAGTAATGTCCATAGTACTTGCAATTTTCTGCAAGTATCCAAGTACTTGGCCTCAAGTACAGTTACTAGGGTAGTAAGCCGTTATTATGTGTTTTATCAATATTCAGAAAGCCTTTGATTCTGCTAACAGAGAACTGTTGTGGAAGATCTGCCGATACTTTATAAAAACCAATTCGGACGGTATCTATCTTCAACTTACTCTCTGCAAAATTCAAGTAATAATAGTATAGCACAAGTAAGAAACAAAGTAAACCAAAAGTTTCCGGTTAATTCCACATAAGTATAACCAGTTTTAAATGTTTTCCAAATAATTGTACAATGCAAAATGAAATAGCAAATGAACAGTAATTATGCTCCAGAATACAAAATGATATAAACCGGTCCAATAGACATTTCAAATGCATTCTAAAACGAAGGTGTACATTAATAATTAAAACAGTTCCATATACTTCAGCATTATACTAAGAATGAATATTTGAAATAGAGATATAAAAATATACATTAATTTCGTGGTTATGTAGAGCACAACAAGATAATTTCCCAAGTATCGACCAGTGGTACAACAAATAGTGGAAAAGAATCGAGTAAACATGTTTATATTATCATGTGAATGCTTTTGACGTCTATGATCGTCGACATATTCATCGATGGTGTCTCGGCTTCTTCACGTAACGCGACACTACGCTGATCAATTTTCTTTTTTTTTCATCGGAAAATCGATAGGAGCCCCCCATCACCAGACGTAGTTTTTCATGCTGATCACGAATTCGGCCTTTATTTTGAAAAAAAACTGAATTTCAATTAAAAAATTTAAATTTAAATTTATATTAAGTTTTTTTATTTCGCCCAAAATGGTGTGGCAAAAAAATGTGTAACAGCGTTACGTTTGTTTTTTGCTTGCATTTTTACGCGATTAAAAATAGTTAGAAGAAAATTTTTTTTACCGCTGAAAAGCTTGTTCGTTGCTCTCCAAAATTTGCTCTAGGGGCAGTTCATTTGGAGAACGACTTTCACAGGAAGTTAGAACTTTAGCAAGAGCACTCCGAATTTAGGATCTTTTTATGCAACAGCGTTAGGCGATGAATAAACCTTTTTCTCGAAGCTCCAGGCCTCAACTAAAAAACTTCGTCTTTATAGCATACATAGAGTATGATGAGCTGCGTCGAATGGCGTTTGAATGAACGAACGTTCTAGCTCTCAAACTTTCCGCGATAATTGTCACAGTAAACTAAAAAAGAGAAATAAACCACACTCAAGAAAAAAGAACCTAAAAGATTATCGGACTCGAAATGGACTCGGGACCCAAACTCGGCTTGATTTTTTAAGGTCTCGAAGTGGACTCGGACTCGCCCATGCCTGGTACCATATAAAAATTTTGAATCAAAAATTTGTGAAATTATCGATAGACAACATGAAATGAAAAATCCCGAATGTATTGAGCTACTATTTCAAGAGATTGACCAAGAAATTGATTGCCAAGTACCCAACAAAAGTCATGCTAAACGATTGCAATCGTTAATCCTCCGATTAAAAGTTATTGTTATGTCATTATCAAATGAGGTAGACACCTTGAAACAACAATTAACAGCAACTGAACAAGGATTAAAAATACTACAGCATACATGTTTGAACCAAGGATAAACTAAAATTCACAAAACAATAAATGCCTATAAGAGAGAAATACAGAGAGGTATATTTGAGGATCTGATGCATTTCGTATATAAAATTGCATACATATCACCGACAAACAATTAAAGTTCATTTAGAGTTTAAAAAAGTGCTTTTTCGTATTCAGCACACTTGATAACCTCGAAAATTTTCTATTTTTAGCAAGGAATACCGCCAAAAAGTTAAGAAAAATTTTCAAAATTGTATAATTTTACCATGGGGATTTTTTGGCGTTAATTTGTCTGAAAATTTTTCTTAACTTTTTGACGGTATCCCTTGCTAAAAATAGAAAATTTTCGAGGTTATCAAGTGTGCTGAATACGAAAAAGCGCTTTTCTTTAACTCTAAACAAACTTTAATATTTTTTTACCGGTGATATGATTGTCTATTTTCTTCCTTATTTTCAGAAGGAAAACACACTACGAAAAAAAAGTGCTCTTTGGTGAGGTTTAGGGCACATGTAAGCAGAGCTGGAACCAGTTGAGAAATAGTGAACGATGAAATTATAACTCAAACCGGCGAAAACCTGGTGAAGTTTTTTGAAAACCGATTTTCAGAAAGAATTTCTCCCAGAAATGAAATAGTTTGCGAGCACATATGAGAGAACCTTCACAATAACGAGTCTATAACATTTAACTAATTTAATTTAATTTAAAACAAGTGATGAAAATAATATCTGTCATGAGCATTGTCTTATTTATTCTGACTGAAAAAGACATGAAATTTTAGTTTTTTGACGAAAAAACAAGCTAAAAAGGGCAGATGTTTTAAAAGTTTTAACCGGTGAAATACCGATCTCTACCGATCCAGTTAACTTTTTCGTCCGGTCCTGTCCGACCGGACCGGTCTAACTCTGTATGGAAGTGTCCTGCTTTTTGTTGTCATGTTGACTGTGGCGCACTTAGGGCACACGAAAGTGCACTAAATCTCACCAAAGGGCACTTTTTTCTCGAAGTGCATCAAAAGATTTAGAAACAAAGATCAAGAAATACCAAGATCAATTTCCTCACATCGATTTAATTACGTTTAAAAAATTAACAAATTCAAGAAATACAGAAGCTCATGTAAACATAAGTTCAGCAGAAAAACAGTCAGAATTATTGGCAGAAATGAGTGTGCATTTCCATTTCCACATGAATTTGAATATGCTGATTTAGTTAAACAAATGAGAAAAGAATTAAGTGGTGTTCAGTTAATACGATATCTCGGCTTTTACAAAAAAAACAACGTTAATTAAAAAAGATTGTTCTTTTTTTTGTTTCTTCTGTTGTTTTCTGTTTTTACTTTTTTTCCATTTGTGAATAAAATATAAAGTTGCTTTTTTTCATTTGAATATTCATATTATATTTAAGTTTATGTTTGTTTATGGGTTTTGGAATTGTAATATTAGTGTCTTATCATAAGGGCAGCTTTTATTATTTAGTTGTTTTATTACGACTTGGAAGAACAAGCAAACTTATCGACTTTTATTGCTTGACTAGAGTCAAGACAACAATTTGGTCATCAATGTCCATAAATATTTTCATGATGATTAGCTTTCGATTTAGAAACGGCCTTTTTATGTTGCTTTATCATGTCGTTTATTAAATAATGATACCGGTATTACAGTACTAGAAGATGAGAACGAAATCATTTGGCTCAAAAACTAGAACAAGTTCGAAATGAAACGATGGATAAAACTGAACAGTTATCTCGTAAGAGCGAAAAAAGCGTTTAGATTGGAAAGATTGGGGTATTGATATGATGAAATGTGATGAATAGCGAAAAAATACAAATGAAAAGAATCGGAATCAACAAAATAAAAATAAAAATAAAGCCAAAAATAATGCAGGTCATCGAGGTAATTGATAGACAATCTTGAATCAAGGTAGTAATACTCGAGACGAATTTGATGGTTTCGGTCTATTGGTTACGGGACAAGCGCTAATACACGCATTGAATGAAAAATTAAAAATGAATTACTTGAATTGGGTACAACGTGTAAAGCTGTGGATTGTTATCGACTAACACCGTTGCAAAAAGCATCAGTTGTTGAATTAGTTATTAAAAATGAAAAAAGCTTATCAGTGCAGATCTTGGGTCTAAAGTGCAATTCTTCCATTCAGATGTGAAGTACTAAGGTGGAACTGTATGAAAGCCATGCCTTGAGTATGTACGTTTACATTAATTAAGTTGTGTGCTTTATTTTTATCCGAAAATAAAATTTGCAGATTTCCAGCATAATCTCCCTGTACAAACTTTCACTCCTTGTCCTACCTCTTTCAGAGGAATTCAAGGGAGGAGTTACACAAAACAGCTACATTAGCCATTGATGTTTCTATGATTCAAAGTAAGTTAAAACTGCGCATCATTCGCTTCCTGCCCGATCTCTCTCTCTCTCTCTTTCTCTCTCTCTCTCTCATTCTTTTAAAAAATAGAAACTGTTGACTAGTAGGATTAAGTACATAAATTCAAAAAGAATTGCAACAAGGTCTCGTGTTATCTTATTTTTCCTATAAAATTCGAATTTTTGAATTTAGTTATTTGAAACGTTTATTACTTATACATGGACGTTGGTCATATCTTCGTAGAAGCAAATTTTTACAATATTTTTTGCATTCACACTATGTCATTTTTGGTTTGCCTTTTTCTCGAGATTTTCTGCTCAGGTAATAGAATTAACAGGTCAACCGTATTTAGAGAACAATATGAGAAGAAACAAATTGAGTTGATTTGAACATGTTTACAAAATGGAAAATGATAACAAAGGACCTGTATTAGTCAAGGTTATGTTCTCTCATTTTCATGATTCTGAGCGAAAGGCCGGTATACGGAAATAGTGAGAGGATAGGATCACCTAGAGAACATAGAGAAATCTCATTGCAGAAACTGGAGAAGCGATACGTTGAATATGGATAAATGGAGTGAATTGATCAATAAAACTGTGCAAATGAAACCTGTACGTTCGACTGTCAAAACTATAGTACGAGATTACAAAGAACGCGCAGAAAAAAGAAGAGCGGATGAACTAGTAAAAAATAGAGCTGCAGCTTTAGTCACACCTCTTCTCCAAATAGCAGAAATACTTGCTAGGAATCAGAAAAATGAATACACATGTCCAAAATGTAGTATATCTTTCAATCATCGCATGAGATTTAGTAGACACCGCGAGAAGATATTCTGAGGATATGTCTTAACATTAATGCTCTATGACGAATAAACTGGAAACAAACCGACACATCATGAATTATAAACTTTTCTTTCTATTGTCGTCAAATCCACTGCAGAACCTATATCATATACTTGTATCTATGTATTTATTTAGATCGAATGTGATAAAATAGTGGTTTTCTTCCATTACGCACGAAAATCACGGTTTGAAAAAGACTCTGTGCCTTAAATATTTCGTTACTTTATCGTTAAGCTGTAGTATCGCTATTTTCTTCTAGAATCTATCGCTATTTTTGATGATGTAGGACTCTTTTGAGTTTTGATCATGTGTGACCAATACTACACTGTTAGGAGCGAGCAAGATTCCAGAGGAACATATAATATAAATCTTCTTTTGGAATTATCCAGTTTTTCGTCTCATTTTTTGATCAACATCATATATGATTGAATATTTTTGTATGCATGCAATCCACAAATCATCGTGCTCGATTCCATATGACTAAAAAAACGTCGGGTAGTTTATCGTTAAAAAAATATCTCACCATGGATACTGAAAGAAAAAATAATAATCCCAAAAAAATATGGTATCTAAAATACTAATAAAAAATTATCACTGTTTCACTAAGCTACATCATAAAATTGAGATAAAAAATATTGTCCGTAAAAAAAACGACCACAATAGACATACACACACACACACACACACATACACATACTGTTTCATTTTACGGTTCTTCCATTTAAGCATGTAAAACGTCTCGTTCAAGTACGATTAATCGATCCTTTTCTTGTCTATCAATATAATGAAAATCTGCCGGTGTATCCCAATATGTATCATCATCATAATAAGTTAACACATCTTTCTTATTAAATATTGGTAAACGTAAAATAAATCCTGTAATTAATCCACCACCAATTGCAATCAATAAAGTGACACCGAGTGTGGCTGCTTGATATCCCACTTGCTGTAACGGTGTACGACTAACTCCATGAAAACAGGAACGTGCTAAATTATCGTTATAGAGAGAATAATTCGGCATCGATGCAAGAATAATTCCGACAACTGCTGCTAATATACCGGGCATACCATGCAGATTATTAACCTAAATATATAAATAAAGTTTAATTTATTGTTTAACTAACATCACATAAACATACGCCACAGGTGTCGTGTATTTTTAATTTTTTTAATATGGGTAATATTATCTTGAAACCAACAGTCGATAAACTGCCAGCTAATGATCCAACTAATAACGCACCTGCCGGACGAATAATTTTATCAGCAACTGTTCCAACAGCTACAAAAAACGAAAACGGCTTATTATGAATCAAGTCATTACCATTGGATATACAACGTACCAACACCACCAGCTAACGTCGCATTTTGAATATGTACCATTTCAAATTTCCCCTTTCCCAATACTGATGACAATATGTACGTTAATAATACACTAGCTGATATACTAATATACGTGTTGACAACTGCACGTAATCTCGCATCACCGGCCGCCGCGACTCCAGCATTAAAACTTGGCCAAAAACAAAATAAAAACAATGTACCAACCATTGAAAATAAATCCGAATGATAAACTGGTTTTTCTTTTTCTTCAACGTGTGTATTAGTTGTTAATGCTCGATCATACAACATAATACTAACAGCTATACCAAAATATGCACCTAAAAAATCACAAATAAACAATATGATTTTAATTTCAATATTAATATATTAGAAAATAGTACATACCGAATACATGAACAAACATCGATTCACCAATATCAAATGCACAAAATCGTCTTAAACCAATCCATTCATTTACACTTTGTAAAACAACCTCAATTAGACACATTATAATTAATTGTGTTGGAGTTGTTTTTCCTAATAGAGCACCAAATGATATTAAAATAGCAGCAGCAACAAAATCTGCCACAATTATTCGTTCAACATCAATTGGAAATTTTTTTGTGTCAAAATCAAAATCAAACATATAACCGCGAATGAGCAATGCCCATTCAAGAACAAATGCAGCAATTAAAAAATTATAGCCAACAGCACTATAGCTAAAATAATCCAATAAAAACATTTAAAAAATTAATTTCAAATATATAATAGAATTACTTACCCATAACGTTTCAAAAAAGTCATCAAGAAACCGAAACCGATAAATATCATTATATGAATATCTTGAAACATTGAATATAAATCATTGATACCACGATGTGGTTCAGAAATGACGATAATATTTGGATCAAAAGTTCCATTTGGATATTGAACTGATCCTCGATGTCTCGATGCTATTATCAGAGTATTTACTTTAGAAAATAGTTCATGTTCGGTTAACGTTTTGGGTTCATGACCATAATCCGAATGCAAAGCAAATAAAATAATGAATATTACTTGTAATAGAAGTAATATAATTGGAAATGTAAGTTTCGGAGCATTTGCACTCGCTGTTGTTGTCCTTGTCGTTGTCGTTGTAACTATGTGACCTGGTGGAGCAACATTTGTGGCCACTGCCGTATACTCTGTAACACTAAAATAATTGCAAAAATGTTTATAAATTGAACGATAGAGTTAAGTAAAACTAGAATGAAAAACGACATGTGAATAGATGTGTGAATGTACAAAATTACTGCTCTACTTTTGATCTTAAGTGCAGTATTAAACACAAAAGAAGCGGATAACAAAGAAGAACTTTACACTCGTAACAGTAGTCACACAACACATATTAGATGATTAACTAGGTGTTAACTAGATATTCTAAAAGCTTTTATACCAATACGTTTTATAACGATTTCTGCTTCAGAGCAGTACGTAAAAGTCAAAAAATGAACTAAATAGATAAGTCATCATACATAATCGAAAAAAAAGAGTAGTAGTAAAACAACTTACGGTGCTGCACTCATGATTAATGTTTGTATTTCCCTGAGTTAATAAAATTGATAAGTTTTTATAGATGAAAATTTTTCTAAAAATATAATATAGATAAGAGAAGGCACAGTAGAAGCATATTAGAGAGAATTAAAAAATTAAAATAATAAAAGTAAAATCAAACTATATACTCAGATCTATCAATTGATAAGTAATCACAGCACACACAAAAAAAAATATCAGACAAAATTGCTAATCATTCTCAAAAAAGTGATAATTATTCGCACACTTTGAAACAAAAACATCAGTAACAAGATTGTAAAATAATCGATTATTAAGAGAGAAAAAGAGAGAAAAATAACTATACAAAAGTAAAGAATCTCAGATCTGAGAAGGTATAAGAAGTACTGATCAAAATATCGTGAGATTGCTGAGATACAAGACGCATACATAATGTCTAAGTTCATTCCTGTAATGATCGTCGTTTTAGCGAATTTGAATCAAATGTAATTAATTTTGGACTTGGTTGTTGAATAGAACGAGCAGTCGTTGTTGTGGAGTAAAGTGGATTAAATTGATTTCTAGCTAATGTTAAGGAAGTTGATTGTTGTCCATCATCATCTTCTGGTACAACTTCTAATGGACGATTGTTTGTTGTTGTTGTTGTTATTGGTTGAAAAAATGAACTTAAATTTGTAGGTTTTATTTCATTTTTTGTTAATGTTAATTCGGGTGATACAACAATTCGTGGATTATCATTTGAAATGAAACCACGTGTCAATTCTGGTGTACTATTGGACTGTGATACATCACGACAACGTGGAATTGTTAAAATTTTTGCTAATGATATACCATTTGTTGTTAAAGAGCTAGCTGGCGAAAAATCTTCTTTAGAGAATGGTTGCTGAGAGTGATAATCGCTTGCTGTTATATGACCATTTGTATGATGGTAACCTTTAGTCGCAATTGGTGAAGACGAAATTAAATCACTTGATTTCAATAAGCTTGCATGATAACGATCATTTTCAAATGCATGCTTTTGTAGTCTAAAAACAAGTAGAAAACATACAAATATTATACAAAAAAACAATAATTTATTAAAAAACTAACCTGTATCGAAATCGAGGCAAACATGAACACACCGACTCTGATTCTAAAAACAAAAAATCTCAAATGTAAATGTAAAATAAAGGAAAAGGAATCTCGTACATACCACATGGAATATTAGTAAAATAAGATTTTTTTCGTAAATAATAACGTAATAAACAAAATAAACATGTACAAAGTGAAGTCATTGTTAGTATGATAAGAATACATAATAAGGATAAAAGTAAACGATTTGAACTACTATAAAAAGATAGACGATTAAACTCTAAAACAAAAAAAGTTATTCAATTATAATTTATTATTAAAAAGAAATTCGTGATTACTTACCAATAGTTATTTTTGATTCTATTAGTGGACTATAAGCATGTTCAGAATAGGCGAGAACTTGTACAACGTAGGATGCATCATGTTTTATGTTTTTAAATAAATATGTATGTTGTGGATAATTAATAACAACTGTTTCCTGTTGTTGATTGTCAATAAGTATTAATGAACGTATTTGTACAACATAATAGATAATTTTCGGAAAAGCAGAAAATAGAGGATGATTCCATGAGACAAGAAGATTACGACCAACTACTTCTAAACGAATATTATTTGGTGGTCGAGGTCGATAAACTAAAATATATATTTAAAAAAAAATGAAGATTTTCGATGATGATAAAAAATTTTAACTGTTACATACTCGGTGCTTTATCACTGGAATTATGATATAAATAACCAACAGAATTACCTAAGAAAATAAATTATTTTAGTTCACTCCTTTTCTAGTAGCTAATAGAAAATTTTTACCAGAGTTCATTTTAACATTTAAAATTGAGCTAAATGTTCCCAAACCATATTTATTTTCACCAACAACTGCTACATTATAATCATTATTTATATTCAAATCAAATATAGTAAAATGAGATATATTATTGGGTAATACACGTATTTGTTTCCATTCATCAAGTTTTTTGTTTATTCCAGTTGAAATTTTACGATACCAAACAATAAAATGTTGAGGTAAACCACCATCATAGCCTGGCTCCCATGACAATTCAATTGATGATGAACTTGATGAATTAGCATGAAAATTTAATGGTGCTTGTGGAGTTGTATCTAGAAATGTAAAGAAATAAATAATTTTTTTATTAAAACAAAGGATAATGGACTTACGTTCAACAATGATCAATGTTGTTGCATTTGCTCTGGTGTACTCGTTTGATGCTTGACAAGTATACAATCCATAATCAAACTTTTGAATATAATTTAATGTTAAATTACTTTCATTCGTAATTTCTATAGCAGACTGTTCAGGCTAAAAATTAAAAATTATTATGTAAAAGTATAATATTAATTAAACTATTATCCTTTTCTGAAAACGAGGCGAAATACTTATCACATTTGGACGAAAAGTGATAGAGACATGCGGTTTTCACCGTTGGATAGAGAACATCGGGGGATGTAAGCATATGCAAAAACTAGGCTTCCAGGAAAGGTTTACCATGGTAAGTCTT
>CAJNOQ010001584.1:0-30149 GCA_905250885.1 Didymodactylos carnosus | reverse complement strand
AAACTAATTATGAGGCCAGCTGACGTAGTGGAAACATTGCATGAGGTTGTAAATGAGTGAGATCGATAGAGCGAAAAATTCTCTATCTGTCTACCTAGAAAAATTAACTATTGAACCTCAAACAATGGGCTAAAAATTTAAAAAAGTCGAGACGACAAAAGCACATCGCAGTTCGACAGCTCAGCACCCTTCAATATTTTGAATGGTGCTCAAACAAGAAAAATACTCTCAGAGATTCAGATAGTAGATTTTGTAGAGAATTCAATTTTCTATCTTTTGGTATATAAAAGAACTTTTTTGTTTGAAGAAAGTACGAATAATATGCAGTAACATTTAGTCCAGTTTATTATAGCACACTCGTTAGAAAAGTATCCTCGTTAATGAATACTTACTATTTCTGTTGAAGATTTAGAATTATTGATAAAATATGTTTTTTCCATGTTATTCATAAAATTCAACGTTAGTATATCAGTTGAATAGGTATTATTGATATGTTTATACGAGATCTGATTTGTTTTGATATCATTTGAATTGATTATCGTAACTGTTACTTTAGTCCAACGATTATTTTCATTTAATTTTTCTAATTGACCATACAGTGGTAATCTTTCAATATCAAAGTCAATCGATTCATTACTATCTATTCGTAATATACTTTCATTAATGATGATTCTTTCATGAAGTTTAATCTCGATTGGAGAAACAATTTGTACATTAATTAATGCACTATTTTGAGGATATATTAGAATATTGAATGTTTCATAAATTTTATATTTACCATCGTAAACACAAATTAATAGACTTTCTAGTTTTGGTGTTGTAAAATTAAATGAAACGACTACATACACAATTTGATCAGTCAAGATATCTTCATAGGAAAATTGACTGACAGATACATCTAAAAAATGTAAAATAAATAATGAGAAAAACTATTTTAAATAATGTTTAAAAATGATATCCTGTGTAATACCTGGAATGTTTCTAAATTCTAATCTTCCATATTGACAAGATGTCAAAATAGACAATTTAATATTTTGAATCGATGTATCATCGTCATTGACATTTAAATCGAATTTTGTTATTATTCGTCGGCTATCAGCATATAAGGAAAATATTCGATTTTGAGTCATTGTTGGAGGAATCTTGTTTGCTTCAATTTTAAAAATGTGTTAACAATTACAAAAAAAACAATATAAACGAAATATATATTTACCTTGAATTAAAGCGAGAAATTTTTGATTTTCAAATTGAACTTGATTATTTATCCAAAGATCAAACGTAAACCATATTACACCAGTTGTTTCATATAGCATATGTTCAAATAGAACTTGATCTATAGAATACAAAACAAATACATATTGAAATTGCAAGACTATAATGTGGTAATTTACCAACCTTGGTTAATATCCGTCTGTGTAAAATGATCAGTCATACTGTTGTTTACGGTCAATCTTCCAAAATTTGATGCTTTCCTTATACGATATATTATTGAATCTGTTGGTATAGAATCATTGATAAGATTTAAAATCCATCTGTTTATGATTGCTTTTTCTCCTTAAATTAAATGTATTATACTTTTTAAAGTAGGGTACATAAAAAATGTTTTGAATAATTTCTGAACAAGGAGAATGCGAATTTAAAGATTTTAAGTCATTCGAAAGACTTCTCCGCATCTTTTTATTAAGGCGAAGCGTATGGAGGTTTTTCGAAAAATTTTCTGAAAAACTTGAAAAGCTGACTTTTCGAAAAAATTTTACTTTCCGATATAAAAACAAAGCCAAAAATATTTTCAATAACACCGGAAAATAGAACAAACATTTTTGATCAAAATGAGATATCTCTTAACTCTGAACGATGTTCTGATCAAGAGTTATGAGAATTTTGCTGAAAGCCCTTAAATATGCATCAGAGACTGGCGTCACCATATCTCGAAAACGATTTTCACCTTAACATCATTTCGTAGCTACAAGATTTCTCAGTAACGAAACATCACAGCGAGCTTGGGAAGATTTTTAAATTGCAGTTGATACATGTGGCTAGAGGCTAATAGAGCCCGATTTTTGATATTCGGTCTAGATTTCTGGTTAGAAAATATATTTATGCAAGTTAATGAGACTTTTCCGAATTTTGGACTTTTGACGCTGACCATTAATTTGAAAAGTAAAATACGAAAAAATTCGGCTCTATTAGCCTTTAACACATATGTTTTCGTCAGCTTAAGACCAGCCCGAGCTCTCTATAATCTTTCGTTACTGAGAAATCCTGCAGCTACGAATAGCCCTATTTTTATCACTGTTGTGGGCATTATTTACAAAAAAACTTTAAAAATCTTTTTAGAACGTCTCGAAAACTAAACGGAAATCGAGATTATCAACCACGCTGAATTTTGTAGCAATTTCTAAAAATCGTGAATAAGTGCTTTTTTGAAAACATGCAGATCGAATATTAAAAAATTCATAAATTATCCACCAACAATCCAGGTGATCTTATAGTTGCAGAAATCAGAAAAATTGAGTTTAATCAAAGATTCAATCACAGCCGTGGTCAAAGATTCTGCGTATGAGAACAGTTGCTTTGCATTTTTAAAAAACAAAATGTAAAGAAAATTTGTCATTCAAGCCCTTGCAACATCTTGAGTGGATTCACTATAGATGTTGAAATTTCTTAACGCAAGATCTTGGCCAAGATCCTGAGTGAAGTAAGCCAAAATGTTTCAAGAACTTGACTTCTTGGCGTTTTTTCCGAGATCTTGTAGTATTTCTTAATCCAAGATCTTGGGTATAAGAAGTTCCACTAGGGCATACATTTGATCTCATACCGGTCTTGAGATATCTAGGAAGTTTGATGCAACGTTCCCAAAAACAACAAAAACTAGAGAGATCAAAGATTTCTTATTTTCAAGGGAACATTTCAAGTTATCTTATCTAGCCATCCATGTAAAAGAACATCTTCTCACTTGAATTTTTAATATTCAAAGTGATTTCCCATTGATCTTCTTTCGAAAGAGATTTTTATATATTTTTTTCTGTTAAGAAAAGATGTGGCCATGTTTCCTCTATTGCATGATGAAGGCGTCAAGTCTTCATTTATTTTCTTTCAAAAGTGATTAAAAAGGTTTGTGTACCGCCCGTATTTGAAAAGCATAATAATTTATTCTATATATTATTTATACAAAATATTCCATACGTACCATTTGCCATTGATAAGACTCTATTTTCTAAGCGCGCATATCTGACTGTATCATCGATTAATATTCTTAATGTAGTAGTTTCAGATGTAAAATTTCCATCAAATACACTCATTAGAATTGAATCTTCAATATTTATTAAATTATAGTTTGAATCATAAAAAACTCGATTGTTAACCAAATATTCATAGGGAAAAGTTGAATTAGTCACAGTTAGTCGAGCGTCATTGATGATGAGATAACCTATGGTCAATTTATTTAAAATAAAGAGAAATAGACGATTTTTATTATTGGTTATTATCTAAAATGACTTACCATATTTTGGTAATGTTTTTAAAATAAACGTTAAATTTGTCACTGGTGTATCCACATCAAATACATGAATAAAATTTGTGTTTAATATTGTACGCGTAAAAGGCGATGCATAAACTGGTTGAGTTATTAATATTGGTTGTTCATCATTTACTAACTAAAACAAGGACCCAATATTATGAAAAGAAATATGCAGTTTTTTCAATCCTATCTACTTTAATATTAACAATAACGGTTAATAAGGGTGAATCATTGATACCATCTGTTGCATAAATTTTGAATTTGTCACGTTTTGGCTCATTGCTGTAATGATCATTTTGTACATAACGAATGAATCGATTTAATATTTGTATAATAGTGAATGATGTAACACTTTGCTCTGATAAAAAGAATTAATTGATAATTTATTCCGATTATGTTATCCATAATTCAACATACTTTTATTTGTCAATTCAATATAGCCAAAAACTGGTAAAGTATCAACAATGATGTGAATTTGTTCAAGTGATGAATCAATATCAAACAACGATATAATCTTTTCATCAAGATAAATATATTCACCTTCAATAACCTACGAGAAAAAACGAAGTGAAATTAGATGATCTAAACCATTTATTTACAAAGAATTTAGTCAATTTTAACCTCAATTATGTCTGTTTTAAGTGAAAGTTTGGGTGGTTGATTGTCAATTGATCGTATATTAATTAATAGCATTTGTAATGGCATCATGAAACGTTGTATGTCTGTAACATTAAAGATAATATTTTCACTAATCGGTAATAAACCAATTTCTGCTGGTGCTTGATATCTAAAACAATTGAACATAAAATATATTTCTTCTTTGTAATCAATTAAACGTACCGTATCATATACATATCAATATCAGTTTGAGTGAATGTGTCAGACGGCACTAATTGTTTCGTATTTTTAATTAGATAACCGTAGCGCGGTACTAGTAAAAGTTTGTATTTAATTTCATCTGATGTAAGACTAGTGTAACCAATATGTTGACGTTGAATTACGATTTCTGCAGCTAAAAAGAACGAAGCGTATACATCGAAAAAATTATCATAATAGACGAACCTTCATCAATCGATAATTGCAACAAGGATTCATGTAAACGTGTTGGTCCAATTTTTGTAGATATTAATGGTATTACATTAATTATTAATGTTTTTATAGAAGAGGAAATTCCGTCAGTAACATCAAATGATATTATATCGTTTGTTTGATTGATATTCGTATGAAAATAGTACAAAGTGTGATTCATTAATTCAAAATATCGGATACCAACATCTAAAATAGAATATCTTAGATGCTTTTCTACTTTCATGAAATCGAATAATTAGAGATTTACTTGAACTGAATATTGTCCCAATAGTATTCTGTAAATATCCTGCTGTTGGAAATTTGATGAGACTGAAGTAGAGATCGAATATTTGAATATCAGGAGTGTTGATGTCGAACAGAGATGGTAATAGAGGAATCATTCCTAATTGCGCAACATTGATGGACATTGTATTCTCTCGAAATTGTAGTGGTTGGGAATCAACTGTCAAAATGTTAAGTCTAATTGGTGTCATTTCATTTTGAGCTAAAAATACAAATTGTTTGCTTTATTTTTCATTAGTATGATCTGTCTAAAAATTATATGATTGTGGTAGTTTTTTGAATAATTATCAAACGACATTTAAGCGTCGAGATTTGAACTTTTCAATTTGACTTTTTCCGATCAGGAAAATGGAATACTTGTTCACTTCGATAACGATGATGATAACAACTTCTTTTTCGTCCGATTATAAACTGAATTTTTTGGACTATCCCTGTAGAGGGTGAGGATGGGCGAGGAGTGAAGGTGAGCAACTATAAGTGGTGCACTTCGCTCAAATGTTGGGTCGTTCAAGTATCGATCGCTCAAACATGGGTTGATCTTGAGTAATGCTTGATAAGCGATAGCCAGAAACATGTAGCTGTCAAAAAGTCATTTTTCGAAATCGAGTTTTTCAGAAGATCTCCTCTGACTCTAAAAAATACATAACTTTAAATGTTGAAATCTTCTGACTTTTTAATTTTATGCCGTTTGGACGTATTATCAGATTTCTAGGAAGCTTTAAAACTAGTGGGAGATTATCAACCACACGATCTTAGCTCCTTTACATCATCAAATGGTTCAAAGTGTGGAAAGAATCGATGTGCACTTTCGAAAGTTTCCAGAAGATACTTTAACGCTGGGGCGTGGCGAGAGAAAAAAAGCAGGAGGGGTGTAAATTTATTTGAGAGAAAACCATAGAACACAACATGATCTATCATCATAATTTCAACACAATAACTAAATAATAGTGTTGATATCAATTTAAGCTTTTTTCTCATCGAAGAAAAGTGGGAGAAAAATTTTGTTCTCAATTATTTTGGGAGACAAAGTGGAAGACGCATATGTTTGTTAAATTTTCATTAGATCAGATCCGGGCAAGACGAAATTAGACGAAATTCTTGGGAAGAAAAGAGATTATTAAAGAGAATTTTTTTCCAAAAGCAGGAGGGAGTACACCTCCTTACTCGCCCCTCTTTTGGCCACGGCAATGCATACCCAGGAAATCTGATACAACGTCCTCGAAAAGAACAAACGCTAAGAGATCAAAGATTTCTTATTTTCAAGAGAACATTTCAAGTTATCTGTCTAGCCATCCATGTAAAAGAATATCTCACTTGAATTTTTAATATTCAAAGTGATTTCCCATTGATCTTCTTTCGAAAGAGATTTTTATATATTTTTTTCTGTTAAGAAAAGATGTGGCCAAGTTTCCTCTATCGCATGGCGAAGTCTTCATTTATTTTCTTTCAAAAGTGATTCAAAAAATTGGCCACGATCACTTAATTTTGAACAGAGATTACTAAATGCCTTTACCCGCAAGATTGAAGTTATAAGTCACAGGTTCATTATAAAAGCCATCAGCTTTTGATCGTATTAATATGTTTCCTTTGATGATATCATCTTTTGTAAATTTGTAAATTTTTATTCCAGATCCGCTTCGATGTTCAAAATGAACTCGCATCATTGATTCTTTATCATCGGAAGAATATTCAACATGTAAATACTCTGAATTATCAATATTCGTTAAATTTAAATTATTTGCATTGAGTTGTACTATCTGTCCAGCGATAATCTGAAATAAAACTCATCCGGAAAATATGTTCTATAATAATTAAGAAAACACATACACCAATTGTCACCAATTGTCGTAAATTCGACGTTCGAGTCATTTGTCGAGTCATCAACACAAAATGAACAAGTTTTTTTCCATAGTTCTTGTTATTGCCATCTTCAATTGACGAAACCTAATTATAATCAATTAGATAGTAAAGTTTACAGTTGAAGCGACTACGACACTTACGTCAAATAAACCATGATCAAATATTATTCTATCACAATTTGTGCATTCTTCTTCTTGTTCAACATTAAATATGCATTTACATTCTAATGCATTTTTAGTAGGCGTATACCAAATATGGCCATTATTTAATTGTTCACTTGTGAACTGACGAATTGGAAGATAAGTATCATTTATGAATTCTTCATTATTTGTTAAAATACCTACATGTTTGAGTAACAACAACATGAATATAGATACATTTTCATTAAAAATAAAAAGAGTATACCGAATTTTAGTGTGTTATTTATCAGTTCGTATTTAGCATCTATTATGTTACTGTCGGTAAACAATGTATTGAGACAGACTGGTAAATAATTATTGATATAGAAAACATTTATACTGTTCCATTGAGTCGGTGACGGCTAGTATAAAAACAAAGAAATACCATAACAATTATTTTTAATTAGAAGTTATGAAAAAAAATTTACGATTAAATATGGATGAAAGTCGATGAAAATGAGAATTGTGTAAACGTGTTTATTATCAATAATACCCAATAATATAACATCTGTACTATTCGTTAAAATTGTTGATTGATATTGAACATTTCCAACTTGAAAATCTGTATAATTCATTTGTGTTGAATTTGTTGATAAACTTTTGAGTATACCAAGTTTTGAATCTAAAAATGAAGAACAACAATAATTGAATATTGATAAATAAACTATTTTCGTACTTACATCCAAGATAATAGAGTTTTGCATTATATGTAGGTATAGTCTTGTCTTGAAATGTAAATATACTTAAATCAATTTTTATGCTTTTGTTACGATGAGCAAAAAGTCTAGTGATAACTGTTCTATTATTATTACATTTTTCATAACATTCAATTTGACTCTGAGATGAACATGTGCATAGTGTACACTCATCTATTTGTGTATACGTTCCTTCCTAAAATATTTATTTATATATGATTAAAGTTATTTACAAATAATACTCACTTTTAATAATTGTCCATGATAATGACATGTTTTTGGTGCGCGACAATTAACACAACAACTATCATGACGACGTTCTTCAATTTCATTCTAAAAAAACTAAAAATATGAATTATTGGGAACATTATAGATCGTAAAAAATAAGAAATACTCACCTTTAAACAAAATTGATATTGACATTGAACACTTTTACAGTGAATATTTCCCATCCAACATGAACAGTATTGGCAAGCTGATGTATACCAAATCTCGCCATTAAAATAGGTTTCACCATAAAACGAACATGAATGACGAACACATTCAAAGCAGCATGAATGTCTTCGACGAATTAAATATTCATACTGAAAAAAGGACGTAATTAATTCAGATCTCTTCAAAACCTATTTTGGCAATTGTTGGACAGATATGGCAAAAAAATTTCTAATGTTCTTGTTGTCGCTTCGATCATATTTTTTTATCTATACGAAATAATGACTACTATTATGAGTGTCTCTCCACTTGCTTGTGATCATTATTAGTTATTTTTTCTTATTTTAAATAAAAAGCTTAAACTAATTGTAGAGAATGTTCATCTCACTCCAAGTCTTCGTGTGGATCCCATCTTTTCCCACTCTGCATTCTACAGGCTGTCGCTATTTTTGCAAGAATTTCGCTAAACAACGACGATATTACCTCAGAATTTTGATTTTCATATTCTAAATAAGATTTTCAGAAAAAAAAGACCTCGAGGTTTTGAGTTTCAATTGTGTACAATTTCTCTACGGTATATTTTCTTTTGGTATATTTTCCTTGGAGGAGTATTGTTAAAATAATTGTAAATTTGTGCTGAATTCTCAAAGAAATTCACTTGATATCTCAGATTAGAGATTCCACAGATCAGCAGAATCTATCGCTTATAGAACCCAGGCTTTATGTTATACTCGGTAGAATTGCGGAAGTACGCAAAAATCAGCGTCTAGTAATGCGCTCTCGTCATTTTAAGATGCTCCGGGTTCTAGTGCAAGTAAAGTATGGGCAAAAAATGTCGAATCGTGCTTTTCAAGGTATCTACTTTAGTGCGTTCGAAAGAGGGCACTTTGGACTATTTAACCATGTGTAATGTTTTTTAGCAAAAGACATCATTTTTGCCGTACGGAGTGAGATTCTAACTAAAAGAATAAATGAATGAAAGTTCACCTGTCCACAATGAATCGTCGGACAGACTTCTTTTGTACATCTAATAGACCCATTTTCACATTTACAATATGTACAATTGTCACGTTTCCAAACATCACCATTCTAAAAATGGATTTGGAATAAAACAGTGTTTTTTTATAGATTTGACGCTGTGCGCTTAGTTTTCGACTTTGCCACATAATTTTGCTACCAAAATGCGATTCCACCATGTTTTTTATTATTATTTTGTTTCTTTTATATTTTTCGAATGAGGACATATCACCCAGGTGAAGAAAAAAAAATGTGGTTGACCGGCGTCCGAAATGTCCGAGAACCTCGTCTGGACTAGTCTGGAAAACAACAATATTTTAGAAATGTCCGAGAGTACGTTCTGACGTACTCCCTGACGCCACTCAAGGTGTCAGTTAAGGACGAAGAGGTCCAAAAGGTTAAAATGACGCCCATCGGGTCGCGTGACCTGTGTATAGTCAAGACTATGGTGACGGTCGTGCCGTTGCAGCACATTCATGCTGCCCGTCTTGACGGCATATGTGCCTCGGATAATGTCGTAATAGCAGGCGCGTCTTTTTTTGAAAAAGCTTTCAGGAAATCGTCCGAAATACCGTCTGGATCACGTTAAAGACGTGCTTCTTGAATGTAATACCTGTGTACCAATCTTGCCACTGTCAACTGATACAACGTCCTGACTGTAAATCAGACGTCCTTCTTTTGTACTCAAAGGACTGTATCGTCCATGAGTACGAGAAGCCGCTAAGTCTGATACAGGAACAAATTTGTAAGGGAAGGAAGTGTAAGATTCGTATGTAAAACATGATCGACTCTCCTACAAAAAGATCGCGGTACAGTACTAAAAAACGGTCGGCACTACCAGTGCGCACGGCATACTATGTTGCACCGATATGCACTAGTTCCACATTTTTCCAGTCACTGTTTTGTTATCTACGATTGATTCCACCATGTTTTACTAGGACTTTTCTTCGAGAACATAGTGCAACCAAATTTTAACGTGTTTGTCAAGCAGATAATGCTTTTGTCATGTTATAAGTTATAACCTCTATCTGTACAGAAAAAATCAGCATGAGTCAGATAATAATAATTAAATAAGTCAGAGAATAATCTATCCTTTTCTAACATTTTTCTTCGTACGAAGAAACATGCTTCCTATAAACGTATATATATATATATGTATATTTATAGACACTTCCGCCACGTATATGATTGACGATACCAACGTTTTTGTCTCATTTTGAGCGAGACGAAAAACAGTGCCAGTCATATAAGGTACTTTATTTCTTAAAGTAGACTACTTTTATATTCGAACTTTTTGCAGTTTATATCTGCTTTTTGAACATTTTTAAAGTAGAGCTAAATCATTAAAATAACCCATTTATACAGTAAGTACACAGCACTTGCAGTGAGTGAGAGAATAGAGATATAGAAAATCCTTTCTATTTTACTGTCCTGTCACACAGTTGCAATTTTTCTGCATTCATTTTGGGTATCAAAAATGGTTCTTCTTTCTCATGAAACACACCAAATAAATATAGGGCCTTTCTTAGACGTATAGACTCAGTTACTGTTTGCTGTGTAAAGATCTCAAAATACATCTGCACAGAAGTGAGTAATGCATGAAAGGTTAATGTTATAACAATTATGTGTATCCTCAGTGTAATATCGCTTTTACTGTTAGTGACTCTCAGGATGTAGCGACGATCAGTTCGGTTCTGTCTGACGCACGGAGGATTGGGCTCAGCCATTCCGCCTCATTCGCACAATATTAGATTCTAATAACGAACTGATCCTAGCGATAATATCTACAGATATACATCCTCTGAAAGTCCAAACGTGAACGTTTTCTTCACGTATGGCAAACGTTACCTTACGGTAAAACTGACAGGCGAACTGTAAAATATTTAACCGCTCTCACTTTTATTCTGAGATCAAATGACACTTATATGGCAAACCATAATTGAGAAAAATCTATTAATATGGTTCTTGACAAATAGAAAGGATTTAGACAAGGAGAGGGCGTCTTAATAAAACTACTATGTATAAATTTTGATCTCAGCTTCAAAATGAGTCTGAGGTGAATGATTGACCCTGATTGCATTATGTTTCCGAAGAAAAAATCCGGTAAAATATGGTGAAATCAGCTTCTCAGCTATCTGAAGAAATATTCCTTTTGAGAGACCCTTTTATATCAACATCTGATAGTGTAACATTGTGACTAGGGAAAATGAGATCTATTTAGATAAGGGGACAGAGAGCTGAATTTGCTGTGCACATCCTCTGAATTTACTATCTGACTCATACTGGCTTTTTCTTTTCAGATAGAGGTTATAACATGACAAAAGCATTATCTGCTGGACGAACGCGTTAAAATTTGATTGCACTATGTTTTCGAAGAAAAATCCGAGTAAAACATGGTGGAATCAATCGTAGATAACAAAACGATGACTGGAAAACTGTGGAACTAGTAATATTATCGAACACTATCAAGACGACCGTCCGGATGAGTGGTCAAAGAGGTCCAAAACACAACAATGACTGGACGCCATTGTTCTGCACAAAGTGGCACTTTGCGTACCTCAGTCATACTCGCAGACAGGGCGTCGTGTTTCGCTACCGGACATGTTGTTTAAGATGGGCGTCGGGACGGTCATCTTGATGGTGTCCGATAATGTTGATTTAAAATAATTAAAACGCGACGGGTGTATAGTCACAACACTAGTCCGGACAGGCGTCCTCAGCCGACTTTTTCTGCGACGTCTGGACGTCGTCATCCCGTACAAAAGTGGCACTTTGCTCACACCTTTTTTGGCCTTGGTCACCTGTCCGAAGCCAAAAACGGATCCCAGTTTTTAGCCGTCTTTTGTTTACCTGGGCAAGAGCTTCACAACGGTTTAACCTGAAAAGAAAAGTATACTTAGGATTTTGAAGTGTTATCGCGCTCTACATGTTCGTTGTTGAGAAAATATAGTTCATTCGTTATAGTTTGCATTTTTACATTGCAAAGCTGTCGAATTGTGTTCATTCGAAAACTATAGAAGAATCAATATACAAAAGATATGTGATGGACTTAGGCTATGGCAGCAACGTTACATAGCAAAGCGGTCTTGTAAACTTTTTAGAAGATAATTTTATAAAAGTATTCGTCTTCTTATCAAGAGAAATTAGTTTTGTGACTTACCTGATGTCCGTCAGAGCAAAATGATGTCTTACATATTGGACAACATTCACCTTGAACAAACTCCAAATCCTCAAAAAAAAATCGCACAAAATTTTTATCTGGATAATTTGATTATTATTTCGTCTGCTTACACCGTTGCAATATGGAGTTAATGGACATTGTTTGACATAGCAAACAGAATGATATTGATCATTATTCAGGTGTAGACACTGACATACAACACATGAAAATGGTGACCATGTACTGTTAAATGGTTTAATTTCATTTTGAAATAAACAACCAGTACCTATACATGCTGTCAAATTGAATAAATTTACTAAACTTATCTTTATACTAACCTTGATGTTTGTGACAATGATCATTACAAAACAATTGACCATTGCGGCACAAACACATATAGCATGTGTAAGGATAAAACACGGTATTATGCTGCAAAACATGAAAATAGATCTGAATGCAAATAATGAATTCATTGGATTACGTACATGAATTAATGTGCCTTCATGAATACACGTTTGTTTCAATGGTGAACAAGTTGGACAACATTCAAGACCATCAATTGTTAGTCGTTCATTCTTGAAAGAAGTGAACAATTTAATTTTTTTATTAAACATAGTTAATTATCATATATTTACCTTTTGACATTCTTGCATTTGACATGTTCGATTTTGACAAGCTACAATACTATCATTTAAACATTTGCAAGTCTGACAATGCTGATTTTCCCATTCAGAATTGATCTAATTGAAAACATAAACTATGAATAGTAAAATATATAGTGTGCTCTTTACCATATGCTTCTTACCGAATAAGTCAATTGTTTGTACACGCAACCATCTAAAATTTAATGATAAAATTACTATACTAAGAAATATTTTTTGTTTAACCCCTTACTCATTATTGCGGATTGTTGATGAACACATTCAACATATTGAAATAGCATTAGTATGAAAACTTGTAAAAAGAATATCTTATTGTAATGAAATATCATTGTCGTCACGTATGTGACTCAATCGATTAAGATTAGCACAGCATCGAAATTTTAAACCATCCGTCATCGTTTATGATCTATTTTAACTTTTGATTATTATGGATCAAGCATCACTTGAACCTTCATCAATATGATAATTCTGAAAATTTAAAGTCGTTTCGGAATATAAATAGACCTAAAAATTCAGAATAATTTCTAAAGAATAATACAATTTAGAACTCTAGTCTAATATAATCAGATAGAGGCAACAAGAGGCGAACTCATTACACCAACATCTCTATTTAGAAACACTTTTAGTGAGACTAATATTCTTATTTCAAGGAGTTGTAAAAGTAACAAAAGTCACAACTAAAATATGAGCAGTTTGAAAATCATGTTTTTGAGAATCTATGTAATTATCTCTTTTTCTCATATTCTGCTTCTTACACATTTATATAACTTTAACTTTTAAATTTCATGCTAGTTGAAATTATTGACGAAAACAAACATCTAATCTTTCATATGACAATTAGTTTTCATTATAAGCTAGCTTCTATAGTAATATGAGATTGATTATTCATTGTGGTTATACCAAATGTTGTTTAAAAGATCAATTTTCTTTGTTGTTCAAAGTTTTGTCAATGATATATTTATAATTACTGACAACAATAAAGATTAAAGACGAAGATTTTATTGAGTTCGAAACATATTGAATCATAAATGATCGTACATTTTACATTTTCGTACTGGACTTTTTACCATTAAGTTGAATGAAAATTTTCACACTTTATTTAGTTGTAGTTTACAGCAAATTGAAGTTTATACGTTTCAGACAATATTCATACAGGATGAATTTTGTGTTTTTTCGACAGTTTAGTCATAAATTTTAGAATATTTATAATGGATTTATTTCCGTTTGTATTCTGAGAAAATAAAGTTTAAATTAAATCTTCACGTTTAGTGTATCACCACATATATTTTTAGTCAGACAATTCTAACTACATTATAATAAATTACTCTATATTATTTTTAAAGTGCATACACTTAAGCTCATTTTAATTTCTTCATATAGGTAGATTCAACAAAAACAATTAGATTTCATTATGTATCATGCAATCATCATCGTTTTTTTGATCTATCTTCTATGTATTATATCTATTATCAATCTTTTTCTATTCTTGTTCTTTCGCTCTATTATTATTTTTGAATGGCAAATATAATACTAGTAGTATTCGTTTGACTATCACATGATGAGTATTTAGTTTGATTTTAAATAAAACGAAAGCTAAACTCGTCTGGGACTCATAGGTATTGATTAAAATTGAAATTTTTCTTCATCATCTATTTTTTAGACAATGTTCAAAAGAAAATGAAAAGTTTTAGAAATACATAAATGATATATGTGGGACTTCTTCTATGAACAAAAGAAGGAAAATATTTTATGATTTCGTTAAAGAGCGAATAGTATTGTTTATATTATATATCTTTGAACAAAATAATGTTGATGATGATGATGACTTTCGATACAAATGTAAGGTTACAATCAATCAATCAATCAATCACTTGACATAAATAACTTGAAACAATAACGTTTACTTTTTACGTCATAAAGATGTGTTCTTGAATAACAATGAAATGACACTGAACGAAAAGAGGTCATTCTTTTGACCATTATTAAACTCTTTTTTTTTTTTACTAAAATTGAAACAAAATTACTTCTTTATCCTTTCTCGTACACCCGATAGTGTGACCCTACCAGTCTTACATAGAAGTAAGCGCAGTAGAGCAAAAACATGATTAACACAGCATAAATAACAGGGACATTTTTTTTATATTCTCTGTCTTGATGATTTGTTGTGTTACTAGATAGATTTAGTGATACAATTGTTAATACAGAAAAAACTAAACTCTACATAGTATATAAGAGTATACTGATGAGGTGTTTTATAATTTTTAACTGAAAGGTATTAAACCATAATGGAAATATCCGAGAACAGGAAAATGATATTTTCTGTTATTTATAACACCTACAGTATAAACATCTTTGAAATTTTTGTAAGATGATGGCGTTACCGGTTTCTATATGAGATGAAGTGTTTTTATGGTGAAACGAATATCGGTAAACTGATGCAATTATTTTCATTAATATTAAAAACTTTAGACATAGATGATAACACATGTAGGATCCTGTTGTAGAACTTAACTTATTTCTGTGTTTATTTGAGAATAATTTTGTTATATTGTCTAAATAGATAGTGTCAAGAACATCTCAGTTGGTTTGACATTATCATGAAGTGACAAGTTGAAGATTAGAACTAACGAGATTGCTCAATAAAAACTAATTACTGTCTGACAAAAAAGATGATGAGTAGAAGAAACCTACGTTGTACAGAATAATTACTGAAAAATGTCATTAGTCCAACTCTTTTCTACTATATCTGTGTCTCTTCGAAAATATGGACGATCAGTTCATTTAGTTGAGAAAAAATTATGTATTTCAATTCGCATACACTAATTATCAAAGAAAGCACAATCGTTTAGTGAATGAAAATGAAGTGAGATCAAATATAGTAAATTGAAAATATGATAAAACATGAACATATTGCTTATCATTAATCAATCACATTTAGATTTCAATCACATCAACTAACATGACAAGTAACAATGAAAAGAAAAGAGAATATGTAAAAGTCAGTTAACTGACCTTGTAAATGATGTAAACAAATCAATAAATATCGTTATTTGTTTCAATGAGGCATGATGCTAAAACGATAACTCCATTTTGTACAGCTATTAGGTCATACTGGTAAAAAAAAAACGACAAAATGTTGATGCAGTAATCACGCAAGATATTTTCATCTATCAAACTTATTTATGTTTGTATATGGCTTAGCTATATAATTCTACTAACGTAATGTGATTTTATCACGATTTTTGGCATTTTCATTCTTCTATAGTTTTCGAATACTTCTGAAACTCTACAATGTCTTAAATTGAGGATATGTAGAATGTGAGGACGTCTCAAAATATTCAATATACTTTTCTCTTCAATTTAAAACGATTGTAGAGTTCTGAATGCGTATTCACTCAAAAATTAGAAAAATAATCAAAATGCAAAAAAAATAATAGCGAAATCACATTGCGTTAGTAGAATTACTTAGTTAAACAACGTATCGAAAAGCTCTTAATATAGTAAGATTTTAGCTTATTGTATCAGTCTCTTAGCTATAAACATATACACGTATCTTAGACATAAGATGAGGGATTTTACATTTTTCTTTCATATAGCAATTTTTGTTTAGTTTCCGTGCTAAAAATCGAATAGTCATGGAGCAGAAAAGACGCTGCCTAAAAATTTTCCACATCTAAGGCGTGGAAGTTTGTACAAGTACCAACTTTGGATGTGGAAGAAATAGGGATTCTATGTTCGTTTTTGTCCGGTTCAGACATCTGTACTTCTAGTTGAGCAGAAAGGTAAACATTTATCATATATCTTATAGTTAAACTGTGATGAATTTCCTAAGTATAGTTACTCTCATTTCTTCTAATTGATGATACAATATGATCATTAGCGCTGAAACAACAAAAAAAAAAAACACTTCACCATCTGATTGATAGTGAAATTGATGTCCGGCTATTTCATTTACTCTTTAAACGCCCACATACTCAAGAAGATTAATTGAAAAGCGATTATGTATTCTCATATATATATATATATATGTACTTTTCCGTTATAACTACTATTTTACCATTGTTTCATATTTAAAGGAAGATTTCATACAGTTTGAAAAAAGTTTCCGGTACAGCACTGAATTCTTCTCGCATAAAGCATTCACATTGTTTCAAAGTGCTCAAAAACGAAGAACAAATTGATCGTTATAAATAATTTAGATAGAGATAGATTAATAGATCAAAAACTGCAATTAATATATATTAAATTTCACTAAATACTAATCAGTGAACAATAAACGCGTGTTCATTTAAATCTAATGTTGTATTTAGATGTCTGATTATGACAAAGAGAAGTGCACAATAGTATCATTTAAATCGAATAAATGTAATCTGAGCTTTAACCAGAAAATAAAAAGTAGGTAACATATTGTTAGCACAATAACAGACATCTTTTGTTTTTTATTTGTCTATACATGTGACGAAACAAAGTTTGATTAACTACTCAATGACTGCGAGAAGAATGTATATATGATATATCATTGAATAATAGACTAGAAACTTATGTATATGTTCAAATATTTTCAAGATAATTATTTTCTTCCGAAAGGCGTTTATAATGCGATATAAACAATCTACAACATAGATCATAGAAGAAGAGAAGTATTTCAAGGATTATACGAATGAGATTCTTCAAGGAAAAAAGACTTCTACAGATAAAACCTCAATATCTATATAATCTAAATTTCAACTATTATTCTTAGCCATCATCTGTTAAACAATGAATTGTGTAATTAGTTTTATGTATTTTTAAGATGATTACATTTTCAAAAACTGTTTGAGATAGCATTATTCTTGGACTTACCGTTTTTTTTTCTATAATAAAAAATAAACGTAGTATAAGCGTTGTTTTCTTTTTTGTTTTAAATTCTGATTCCTGTCTATTTAACTACAGATAAACTTTAATGACATAGTTATTGTTACTGATGCACATCAAATAAAATATACAGTTTGTTCTATTATTCATGTCATTTTTACTTCTTTTCTCTGATCACCTTCTCAATTGAACTCTATATCAATATTTTTTTCTGTAGATATTCTCCTCTTCTCTTTTCTTTCTCTCTCTCTCTTTAGCGTATGGTGTACATATAGAGAAAGTGTTCTCGTTTTCTTTTCTTTTTTTTTCGCATACCTATCTAATATTCATCGCCAGAGGAAATTTCCTGTTCAAACTGAAATTATAGTAGTTGTTTCATTTCTTTTGATTAAACCCGAAAGATTTGAATAGGTGACTTTATTAACCAGAAAAAGTTGCATTTCACTCCTAATAAAACAGATTTTGAGCATCATACTGGTTTAAATTTAAACGAATCTGGCATTTCTTTAGAGAAAATTGTAATCATCACTTATACTAATGACAATGATCCGACATGAACTTCGTCATCACTCATTCCTTCAGAAATAATATAGCGACGATTTGAAAATGTATTTCTCTTGCGGATTTTCACAAGCTTTTTGATCTTTATAATTACGACAGCATGATGGTAAGGATGCTTGATTATTACTTAATTATCTCTTCCACTTCAACACTTATTCGTTCTTAGGTAGGGCTGTGACAGTTATCATTAGCGTTACAGTAACTGTAACTGCGGAACAGCTGACGTTCTTGGTAACGGTAACGGGTAAACAGTTACCGTACAAGTAACGGTGACTGTTCAGTATATCTTTCAAGAGTCAAATCTCTATATATCTAGGTATCCAGCGTGAGGGTGAAAGTTAAATCTTAAGTCTGTGGAACATGTATTTAGAAATTGTAAACATTTGTTTGTTTTTTTCTAATTTAATTAGTGGGCAATTTATTCCTGTCTACGATGAATAGAAGGGTCCAGGATTACAACTACACTCTAAAAAAAAGTGCAACTTCAGCGATGTGTCTACCGAGAAAAAGTGTCTTTTGTATGACTATATTGCATCTTCAAAATAATAGACGTCCTCTATATGCCTTCAATGTGTCTATTGGTAGACATATAGCAGTCGCATGGAAGACATGTGAATCAGAAAGACGCTTAGTAGTCACATCTTCCCGCCTTCCATGTGACTCTACTAGGTTTTTAATGTCTCACATGAAACGCCAACAAACGAGGCCAATAAGACTAATAATTAATGTGTCTGTATGGTTCAGTGATGAACACATTCGTCTGGTAAGCGAACAGACCAAGTTCAATTCTTGATAGGAACGAAAATTTTTTTAATGTGTCTTTTCCAGAAGACACATCAAAGCGACTTCAAAAGAGTCGCTAAAATACGGCTAAATGGGAACCGACTTCAGTGTCTTCCATGCGACTTAGAAGTAGCCGGATTGATGTGACTACCACAGGTAGTCGCATGATGTGTCTTCCAAATAGGCACAATTATGCGACTAAATGGGAACCGACTTCCGCGTCTTCCTAGAAGTCGGATTTTTTTTTTAGAGTGTACCAATGTCCAAAAAAAGAAAGACATTGTTTCTACAAAATGAGCGTTTATAGTACGAGGAGATCCAGGTCAACTATCTTGCAAAAATCGCGATGTGACTCGCGATGAAAAGTCACCCGAATAGCAGCCTAGTCGCTAAATGCGACGCTCTTGCCGCGATCGCTACAAATTCGCGATGAAGTGGAATTTCTGCTATACTCGCGGCGTGACTTCCTAAGTCGCTATATGAGTTCCGCTTTCTATTCATTAAACTAGAGCGAACCTTTGTTCTCGCTATAGGAATCCCTATGTCGTGACATGAGTCCTACATTTTATGAAAAAAATCAGCGCGACAGACTGTTCTCGCTGCATGAGTCCTACTATCGCGGAGCGAATTTTTTCATTCTCGCCATTTTACGGTGTTGTTTTTTTGCTTAGAGTATCATCCAGCCTTGTGATAAAGCTGCCTCGAGTATATCAGTTTTTCTTCTTTGCTACATGTTCATTCAACATCATTTACATACATTATAAATCACACTTAAATCACAAAACAGAAACATAAGCATCAGAAAAAGAGTAATATCAGAGGTTTGCATTTCAGGGAGGAAGGATACTTTGTCAGCATCCAGTTTGGCACTTAAGTGCACCATGTTTTACCGGCTTACTCTTCGGAACATGAAGCACGTAACAAGTACACAGTTATTTCAGAATAATATATCTGGTGGAAAGTGAAGAAGTCCTTTTCGCCTTTCCTATTGTTACAAAGTTGAACTAAATGTTTTTTTTGCAGTATGGCTAAGTCAGAAGGTATTTTGAAAAATCATTTTCGGAAGTGAATGCTCCAAGAATATTATCAACGGTTGATCTAACGGTATCCACCTATATTTTTCAATTCTGGTTTGCCATGAGACTGGAATTAGATCTCGAAATATACATGAGATAGATTGATATCATATTGCTCGTCTATGCGTTTTACCGTAAGGAAACGTTTGCCATAAGTGATGAAACATCACGCTTGTACTTACAGAGGATGTGTATCCGAGAAATACTAACGCTATGAACAGTTCGTTGCTAAAGCCGAGAGCTAATCTAGCATCCTGTGAATGAGGTGCTCTGGAACTATGCCGCTTGTTTTAGCTTTCGTTAAAACATGGATACTTCCCTAAGCATTGGAAGAAAGGGTATATTCAGGCAATTTTTAAGTCTGATGATCACCATCAATGTGAAAATTATCGTCCCATTACTCTACTTAGTACTATATCTAAGGTACTTGAGCGTGTAATTTATAATCATCTTTATGAGTATCTAATCAAAAATGGTTTATTATCCACTTCTCAAGCCGGTTTTACAAAGAAGAATTCTACTATTCTTCTACTTATTGACATAACACATCGTATAACAACAGGATTTGAGTGTCAGAAGAGGACTCGAGCTGTTTTTTTGGATATGTCTAAAGCGCTCGATAAAGTGTGGATAAAAGGATTGTTATATAAGTTAGATTGTAAAGCCCTTTCTGAACCATTGTATAAATGGTTTGAATCTCACTTAACAGATCGCTTTATATGTACAATGGTTGACGGTTGTTTTTCTAACCTTAAGCGAATAAATTCTGGAGTGCCTCAAGGAGGCGTGTTGGCCCCGTTATTGTTTTTGATATATATTGATGACATAGGTTGTCTGAATGGTATACAAAACATTCAGCCGGAAATCCGTTTGTTTGCGGATGATGTATCACTATTCCATGTGCTTGAAGATCCAGTTAGAGCGGGTGAAATAATAAATAATGATTTAAAATATATATACAAATAGTGTATTGCATGGAAAATGAAGTTAAACATTAACACTAGAACGCTCGTAGCGGTCATTTTGACCGTTTTGTGATTTTTATCCTTAATAAAACAAACTGCATACAATTTATTTAAAAATAAATTATGTCATAATTGTCCCACAAAAATTATTTTTTGCAGAATTTTTAATTCATTTTTGAATTCAGAACCATTTTTAAGTATAAAATTTTTAAAAAAACAGTAACGGTCAAAATGGCCACGCTCAAACAATGACGCTTTGGGCGTTCTAGGTCATGAAAATTTCCGGGCGTTCTAGTGTTAAGAAATGTAAATCCATGACATTCTCTTCCTTTTTAATCAACCACAATCATAGAATACTTGTTGATGGTGTATCAATAGATGAAGTTACACAACATAAGCACCTCGGTATGATATTATCATATAATATATTGAAAACATCATTGTTAAATGTAATAAAATCTTGAGTATGCTACGTTTCGCCAGAAATATACTCTCCTTACATGTATTAAATACGTTGTATAAAACACTGATCTTAACAGTTATCTGCTATGGTGATGTAATTTATTCTCCCCACTTAATAGCTAGAGATTATCAAAAATTAATCCCCTTTCAGTACAAAGCAGGATGTGTTGTTAGCGGTGCAATACGAGGCTCCAAACGAGAAAATGTTTTGAAACATCTTGGCTGGTCGATGTTAAATGATACATTTTTTATTCACAGAATGACATTGTTTCATAAAATTGTGTATGGACATGCTGATTTACTATTGAGAAGTTTTCTTGATTATAATTCATCTAACACACGCTCAAACAATAACTTAGTTTTGAAGGAGGAAATATATAAAAAGGATATCTAAGAAAACACATTTTTACCCGTATCTGTGAGAGAATGGAATTCCAAGAAAATGGATACTTTTAGGAACATCTTTTCGGTAAAAAAGTTTAGAAAAGAGATATATAACAACTATTCGCTTACTTACTTCAAGAGACCATTAGTTGAGCGCAAGTATGAAAAGTTAATGTTTCAATTTTTGGTCGATTTCCCTCCGTTAAATAATAAACTGTACACTCGTAATCTAGCTTTCAGTGAGAATTATTCCTATGGTGCTCGAGAAATAATCAAGCATTTTCTCTTTGATTGTGATCATTATCATGTTGCCAGACAAAAAATGCTAACTGAGCTTAAACTTGGTCCAAATCCCTCCTTGTTCGATATATTTCCCTCCGACACGCGTATACACACTACAGCACACACTTACACTGTTGTAACATCTTATTTAAAAGAAACGCTTAGATTTTACTAACTTTTTGTTTTTATGTTTTTTCTTCTTCTTTCTTTCTGTATTTCTTTTTTTTTTTTGTTTTTTTTCTCTATTTTCTTTATTTTTAGTGGGAGCTATAATGTATTTTTATACGGTTGAACTCACTTAAATAAATAAAGTTTAAATCAACTATGCCGCTATCCTCTGTGCGTCAAACAGGACCGAACTGATCTTCGCTACATCCTGTAAGTCACCAATAACAAAGCGATATTACACCAACGACACTCATATAGAGACGATAGTGAACCATTTGGTGCATTTCTCACTTTAGTGCATTTATTTTGAGATCTTTTAACACGATCCACATGCTAATTGAACCTATACAGGCGAATCTCTCAGATCTTGTGTTATAGAAAATTCCTCGTCTCTCTAGATAAGAATTTCTCAAGATCCCGTCGCGCCGTAGCGAAAGCATAGCGTTCACGCCGTGATAGTTAAATCGCGACGTGACTTTTAGGAAAAAATTTTCAATAAATTACGACTTTCTTAAGACCTTGTCGCGAGAGCGTGACTTTATAGCGATCACGTTGCGAGTGACGAGAGTTCATAGCGACAGCGCGATCACTTCGCGAATGTAGCATGACAGTTGACCTGGGGATAGATGTGTGCATTTATTTTAAATGATAACTGGTTTTATTTTTCCTCTAAAATAGTTTATACTTATTGAAAAGAAACAGTGAATACTAAGCACCGTTTAGAATCAACAAGCACGTGTTTAAAACAACGTAGAAATCCAATTAATTAGTTTCATTGCATACATACGCTATTTTAAGATATATTTTTTGCGATATTCAGAGTAGTTTTTATACATATCCAAATTGAATTTATACTATTTCAATTATTTCATTAATTTTAAAGATACTGTCTTATTTCTTGTCCTACTACAGAATTTTATTAATGACTCATAGAGGATGATCAGGAGTTTTACCAGAGCATCTTGTCAAAAGATAAAATGGACTTTTTGCTTAGACCTTACTCTTGCGTGTGTTTTCTGAAAAACTAGGTTTTTCCTTGCGTATCATATCGACCCTGTCTAAACTTTGTATGTTTGAGCTTAGATTTTTTACCTGAGATACTACGCTTCAATACACCTAGGTATTTTTCGATTTTGATCTCCAAGGTGTAATGTTGCTTATAACTTTTGAAGGAAATATCATTGAGAACTGGTAAATACTTGAAAAAATTTGCCAGGCAAGTATTATTTTAAGATTACTAAAATATCAATACTAAAGTTGCTTTTTCATAAATGCTTAATAGTTATTCTAGGCACAAGAAAATAACCACATTTTTGGATGATGATTAATCAACAACACCACGCACAGTCACCAGATAACCTAACTCTTTCACTTTTTGTGATTCTTAATTTTTCTCAAAGGCCAACAGTACTGATCGGACGAAGAAAATTAAAGTTTGAAAGTCCACTTTTTTAGAAAAAGCTTAACTAGACTTTTGACTTCTACACTACTCGAAGATATGTGCTACAGAACGAGTGTTAAAACTGACGCCTCTGCATCATAACTGATCGTCTTCCAAAGCAGGCTTTAATACTGATTGCCCCCTGTAATTGTAAGTGGATGAATCCACGTGCAACATCACCATTACATCGACTATCAGCGCTAGCGGCGAGATAGCATGAATTTTGTAGTGCGTGCTACGCTGAATTTATTGGTGAAAACTGCAGGTCTATATTGCGGGAAAAAGTTATTGGCCTTTTACTCTCCCACCAAGAGTAGTGGAATTCTGCCGTTTCCTAGCTATTTTGACCCATGGTGTGAAGCTCACATCGGATCTCATCCCACTTCAAAATTGACGCAGATGATTTTAAATGAAAGAGCATTGCAAATACTATGTATGTAAAGAAAAAACAATCTGGCCCATCTAAGGGTTTTGAGATAAAGGATCTTAAAGATCCGAGTTTTCGAGAAAATCTTTTAAAGTCAAACTTTATCTAAAAGCTTTTCTAGCCACATGATTGTATAGAGCCTTCAATTCTGAACGCAGTAACATATTGCCGTTATTTCTAGGATCTACCGTCCAAAATTCGCATACGAAAAGTGCCCCAAAATACTCGATCAGAAACAAACTGGAATTTCACATATGTACGTTTTATAAAGCCTCAACTTTAGTCATCCCAAGTTGAAAATTTTTTCAAAACGTCTCCTTTTGTTCAGAATTGAACGCTCTATCCAATCATGTGATTAGAAAATTTTTTGGATAAAGTTTAAAAGGTTTTCTAGAAAACTCAGATCTTTAAGATCCAGTTTTGTTAAAATCCATGGTATACGACAGATAAATTGAAATATATGTTGAAGTTCTAGAGTAGTATGGATCAATTTTGACTGAATTCTGAATATTTTACTTTTTGGTGAAAATGGCGGAAAATGTTTCGCCTACTATAGATAGTGAAAATCTATAGGTTCTTGAGTTTTCTTCCGGAAACAAACTTTGCCGCATGATAGAGAATGGGCGAAAATCTATGCTTCTATCTGTTTTGGGGATTCCCATACTGGAGCTACAGACAGTCTGGGGACTCCCCTCAAAATCTGACCCTCAGTCTAACCATGACAAATGGAAACCTCTCTCTTTCGTAAATTTGTAGAGGATGGCACGGGCTATCATTTGTATATTACAGACATAGAGGTTGCTATGGGATATTAATTTATGGCAACATACTCTTTCAAAAACTTATTAGATGCACTACCTACAGGTAATACTTCCAACTTTCTTTTATACAGTTATTCCGTTACCTTCTGGTTACATATTAATGAAATCCGTAGACTTTTATCTCTTTTCGTTCAATAGTCATTCACAAAGTAGCCAAGGGAGTTGCTTTCTGAATTCGATACACTCTAAACATAAACATGTATTACAAAACGAAAAAGGGTTTTTGCATTTGCAACTATACAAAACGCATTTCCGTTTTGCATTTAGAGCGCAAAAACGCAAAAATCCCTTTTGCGCTCTGCAAAACCCGAAATGCGTTTCATATAGTGGCAAATACAAGAGCCCTCTGAAATACTGATTTTTTGTAGTTTTAATTACGCTCCAAGGTTTTGTATAATTCATTCAACACAAAGCTTTAACCTTCTTATCGTGGTTATCTTAGCTGGGAAGCATTTCTCTCAGGTGGTGCCTATGCGAGAAAGTGTGGAGGATGAAATTCAACACAAAACTGAAGACCCTTAGAATTCTGTTGATTTACCCAAAAATGTTTCACTTTCGAAATAAATCGGTTTTTAGCTTTTGTTATTTCTGCTACAAACAACGCGGTATTATAAACTGGACTACGACATTTAATAATTTCTGTAAAATTTGATCAGCTGGCAGTTGTTTTAGCAGAAATAGCACTGAGACTTTTGAAGAAAAACATTAAAAACGATTTATCTCGAAAACGAAACATTTTTGAGTAAATCGACAGTTTGCTTCCCAGCTGAGATAAACACGATTTTCTGTTGAGCAAAGAAAATATGATCGTTTACGGCTGTTTACGACGATCGTACACGGTTGAATATAATTTTCTGCCACTTTTATGTTCTACCTTGTTCATTCCACTTGAGTATAGAGTATCACGTAATTAACGTGATCAGATACTGGATCATTCGCTAAAATCATATATGGCATTAAGTCATCATAGACGAGGAAATATGTACTCTAATCCGTATCGAACAAAAACAAAAACTGTTTTTGCATAGAATAATTCTAATGTCTCTTAACTCTATTTTTCTCTGTGTACTTGAATCAAAGAAATATGAAAATGAAATAGTAAAGTAAAGAAAAGAAACAACAGTAAAGCAAAACTAAAACGTTTGTCAGTTAAATATGTAGAAAATAATATCAGTGTCAAGAGATTTTACCAAATAAGATTTATGGACGATAGAAAATATGTGAGTAAAAGAAATTAAATTTGAACAAAAGAACTATAACCAAAAAAATTGAATTTAATCTACAATGTCTGTTCGTTCATCAACACTATAGTATTGGGTTTCACGCTCCCAAAAGCGATGTATGTATATTATAAAAATTCAATTTGACTGATTACAAAATCGATTACGTACTTTAGGAAAAACGAAATAAGCGATGGTTTAGTGGTATTTCTTTTTAGTATGCAGTAATTTAAGCCCCCCTCAGAAATGGTGGTTTTCGGTCAAAAAATCGGTTTTGAGATACGCACATGGAAAGATAGCATGAAGTGTCTACTTTCAGAATCTGTATCACTTTTGGTTACAAAAGTGATTTTTCAGCAAGGATTTTGAGTAAGTTTTCTAAGAGCCTCAGAAAACCAGGTCTTCAAATAATAGTTTTTTCCTGGAGACTTATGTAATTAAAAATTTTCTGAACATAGAGATTTGTAGAGCAAACTTTTCTGATCAGAATAAGACCTTGCACAACTCAGAATGACCTTGCATCAAAAGTGACAGGCATTTTCCTATACAAGTCTTAAAACTGAGTATTTCATACAGCGTTTAATACAGCGTTTTTTCAATATAAGAGTTACACCTGAAGTATTGCCCAAGATTTTTTATAGCGGTTTGTTGTAGAGAGTTTATTTTTCTTTTGTTTAAAAGACGAAAAGAAACTTTATGGACTGACCGATGTCGATTTTTGAATTAGGTCTTAGTTTTTTGTCAAATTGAAGATTTTAGAAAATCCAGAAGGTTTTTGCGGGTTTTAGAGGTTGTTGGTTGCCTGAAAACCAACAACGGCTTAATTGAAAAATTAGCGCCGGTCAGTCCATGTACTTAGGTGTCTAGTTTAAAATAAAACAAACCCGAACTCTCCAACTTGAAGTATATTAAAAAATCTTGGGAAATACTTGACCTTGATCTCTAGAAAACTCCTAAACGGTAAGACTTGGAGACAAAAAATTTTTTTCATTCCGGTAACTCATTAAACCTAACATTTGTGTAAAGGTTTGTCAAGATCGGAAGTACGGTGGCGGAGATAATTTATGGGGAGGGGGGGCGCTTAAATCAAATTATCCATATTCGTTTTAATTTATCAATCGCACCTTAATTCTTTTTTTTTGTCTAATTTAAACAATGAAATATAGAGAAATGGGTAGAAAAGACCAAACACTATCTGTGACACCTTTTAAAAGTAGAATTCGCTATAGATCAATAAATACTAGCAACTTTAACTCTACACCGCCTTTTTTGATTCTCTATAAACCATAAGATAGATTAAGGTCTTGTCTACAAAAAACATTGAAAAGCCGAATTATCCATCATTTTTCGTTCATCTGGTAGTCAATAAGTCATCCTTTTTATATTTTGAAATGGATAGTGGCTGTTGTGAACTATGTATCGTCGCTGAATATATAATTTAAAATCATGCACTTTAAAACTAAAACAATCATTCGTTTAAAACAGACTAATGGAAATAAGGTGTTGTCATAGTCACCACATTTTAAATTGTTCGTCTTGTTACGTCGAAAAATCTCCTGAAAAACTCTGTTAAGGATGCAATTTGAAACCGAAAAGGTTAAACTAATAATCAACTCGTGGAAAGATTTGAGAACGATATTCGTAGTCTGTTGTCAGCAAGTTTTTGATTGCGGTAAAGCAACGTCATCACATTAAGGAGTTAGGATATGATAAATGTTTGTGTATAACGCCATTTCTATCCACTTTTATGAAAATGGTCAACCAATAACTACTTATCTACTTTTGTTTTAAGTGTTTTAGAGTCTGTGATGTTTTCATTATTTTATTTTTAATTATTCTCTCTTATTCTTACTTCAATGACCGACGTTTTGTCTTCTCATTGGCAACAACAATCTCATAATCGAACAACAAATCCCACGTCCACTACTCGCTCAAATTATCGTCGTACGCTCCCCCATGATTATTCTCAAAAATTGAATGTATCTCGAAAAATCACCGTATTTCGAAATGGTGATCGATATTTTGCCGGTAAACAATTTTCAATTACACCTCAACGCTACTCATCATTAGGTCAACTATTACAAGATTTATCAAGTACAGTTGATTTACCGTACGGTGTCAGAAGACTTTTTACTCCAAAATCTGGCTCAGAAGTAACCGATGTACAAATTTTGAAAGATGGTGCTTCCTATGTTTGTGCGTCATTTGAACCGTTTCAAAAATTGGACTACAACACACAAATGGTGCCAAAAGGAACGTTTAACATTGAGCAAGGTTAGTTTAAACGATATCTTTAACAATCGTACATGAATTATTAATATAAGATTAAAAGACACATCAAAGTAATCAAAGATGAAGTCAAGTGTTGATCTGTATGAAGAGATCCCATGGGTCTTTTGTGATCTGTCACAAGATGCATACATCAGCAATAGCAATAGAGCTTTAGACCGTTTCTTGTGCAAGGGGATAATTGCTAAAACATGTTTCATGATGAAAATTGTCAAATTAGAAATTGTTGTCGTTTCTCAAAAAAGTTTCATATACTTGTTTAGTTATGAATAAGAAGTTGATGTGATTAGTATAACCTTCTATGGTCAAATGTCACGATGAGCATCTATATGTTAGATTTGGGTTCTTCTTTGTATAAAAAAAAACATTCACATTTAGTAAAAAAACGTCTTTTTGAAAATTTAAAATGTCTTAATTTTCCGCTAACCAACACAAGGAAGAAGAACGAAAGGATGAACGAATGATTGACCATTGAGTGTCATGAAACATTACATTTCTTTTTTTCTTTGTTTATTTTTGTTTTTGATTATTATTTATAATATCTATATACGTTGTACGTTACTAAATCAGTATTATATTGATACATATAGATTCAAAACATATTGTATTTCAAACAAACAATAAGAAAAGAAACATTAAAATGATTCATTAAAGACATGATACTATAGAGAGACCATACCCCAAAAAAATAGTCCATTACGTCTGTATTAATTAATTACTAGGTTAGACGTTAAAGTTGAATAAACTTTACACTCATTAATTTACTTGAACGTCATTTTACCATGATATCTTTTTCTTTCTTTCCGTTTTAGTTTGATTTCACATTATATTTCTATTTTTGAAAACGTACAAATTCATCTAAAATTTGCTGTGTACTATGAAATATCTCATTGTTATGCATGAAAATAGAAGATTTTCTTTCTTTTCTTCTTATTCTTGTGTGTGTATGAATGTGAACTACTAATAATAGTACAAGAGTAGTTATATCTACTACACGTACACTTAACTTCACGACAATGAGATTCAAATAAAAAAGAAAAAAAACACAGCAACAATGGAAGAAATACAATTATTTATTGGGATTATTTTGATAACTCTTTCCCACGTCGCTGTACTATAGTCTCATGACATTTGTTTTTTATTATTTTTCTTTAAATATGACACCATTGTCAGCAGTCTCCATTTATTCACTGTTAAAATCAATATGAGTTATATTATCATCCAAGACAGCTACCATTATGTTTCTAACACCAAAAGTGTTTAACTTCAATTTTTACGACCCATTAGTATGGAGTAAGTGAATATAAATGAAACGATACGAAAATGATTTAAAAAAACTACTACCGTTTTCGAATTACAAGAGGTTGTTTTTTGAATAACTTCTAAACAAAACATGATAGAGACTTGTGGTTTTCGCAAATTCATTAATCAAAACTTGAAAACACATTTTCAGAAGTAACAAGTTTTTGAAGTTATTTTTCAAAAATCCGGTTTTCTTAGGGGATCTCTGGAACTACTTG
>CAJNOQ010001583.1:0-30157 GCA_905250885.1 Didymodactylos carnosus | reverse complement strand
ACTACTCTTCACTAAGGCATATCATGAAGGGCATGATTCGATCTAATATTATGTGCATATAACATTAATTTGAAACTCGTTGGGGTCCAGCTGGACCCCAGGTGGGCGGATGAGGGTTAATGAAAAACTTTTCCCGCTTTATAATTATTCATGTAGAAATTCTACATGAACAACTGTCTTTAGTTGTATTTAGTCTTAATATTTTGTCTTTTTCGTTCGTTTCGTTTTCAATTTATCTAGTATTGTAGTCTTCATAAGCGGATGCCCGTCTGAGTATCAGGATGGGACAAGTTGCCATAAAATCGTTTTCATTTCATTTTATTAGAAGCCCGCTTGTAGCGAGCAGAGAAAAATTTGTCGTTAAGACTCATTGTATTATTCCTCACCACGGAAATCTTTAGTAAAAGGCGAAAGATTTATGCGTTTATGATGAGGAATCAGAGTTATGTAATGATCGACAAGCTTGTGGCTTATAAATGCAAGTGACTGTAAAACAAAATGGGTGAACAGTTCACTATACAATACATACGTTTGACGCCGTATGAAAACACAGAATGGAAAGAAGACTAGAGAAGGAAAAATCATTTCGTGTATATGTGTATTATTAGAAAATAACGTAAGCTCTTTCATGTTAAAGATAGAAGAGCAAACATAACTGGTCGTGTATCTAGAATTTGAATGTTTGTATGATTTTCTTTTGTCTAAGATTGCAATGTCTTAGCATTAGTAAGATTCTTTGTCTACCGATGATCATGTTTGACAGTTTATTGTCGAGGACAGGTATAGGTTTCATTTTACAATTAACATGATTTTCTGACAAAACGATTCTTATATCTATTATCTCTTTATGACATCGCTATTGTTCTTGTGTTCTATTGACAGTTGCCAGTGATTTTCTTGCATATTTATTGTTTGTCAACTAAAGTTGAATTTAATGTATTTTTGGATATTTTTCTTTTGTAACAGAGTAGAAAATATTATACAAAAAGACGTATAATACATTGTAAATGAAATAAAAGTAGGCAGAAAGCCTATGAGTACTTTATCATTTGGCACTTGGTAGCGATTTCTTTTCTCTTTTATCGCTGATTTATTCTTCGAGGATAATGATTGTCCTCGTCAAAAGGACCCATCTCATCTCAGTTTTGACTATGTAACATTTCCTCAACGGCTTTTTTTGAGTTGTACAGCTTGCAATTGTTCTTGATACTGCCTTAACATCTTATCCATTTGCATCAATTGATGGTCATGATTTTTTAGCAATTGTAAAGAATTTTTATAAGGTTTATTTAACGAATCGTGTTTAGCACGTATTTCTTTTAATGATGTTACGGCTTATAAGCGTTCTCTAAAAATTAGTGGTACATTACTTTTATTATAATGGCAAACACAAGTAGTCATAAAAATACTAAACCAGTAAAAAAGGTAGAAGAATCGACAAACGAGGCTATGTAAATGAAAAAGACAAAAATAAAGTTTTAAAACTAAAGACAATTGTTCATGTAGAATTTCTGCTGAACAATTATAAAGCAGAAGAAAATTTTCATTGTAACACAGAGCTGATGAGTTACGATTATAATGTGCACTCGGCTTGGTCTTCAAAAACGGATGCCCGTCCGAGTGTCAGGGCGGTGGAGGCCAACAGAAAGTGCAAAAAGCGTAATAGCCTAATAAAACCTCCTTTTATATTTCCTTTTTCCTTCTCACGAAGGAAAAGTCTGAAAGTTGCCATAAAATCGTTTTCATTTCATTTTATTAGAAGCCCGCTTGTAGCGAGCAGAGAAAAATTTGTCGTTAAGACTCATTGTATTATTCCTCACCACGGAAATCTTTAGTAAAAGGCGAAAGATTTATGCGTTTATGATGAGGAATCAGAGTTATACAATGGTTGAAAGAATGATGGCTTATAAAGGTATTTAACTGTAAAACAAAATCGGTGAATGAAAATAGTGCAAAACATATGAGTCATAAGTGTGACGGACAGAAAGGAGAAAAACACACACTACATTATTTTTTTCTGTACAGAATAAAGATAAGAAATGAAATAATACTGATAATAGGTGACATGTTTTATATTATTAAATTCATAAACTGGCACTTCAAATAAATAATTGACGGCACTTCACTAGCAGGAGGATTCAGAGGTGAAACCAGTATATAAAAGCGAAACTGTTTAGCGATTTTAAATTTCAAACCAGACCGGATCGGTGTTGCCGGTTTAATCAAAAAAATTTGAAGTCTTGTGAGTGCTGTTAGATTTTAGAGATCACGTATATCTAGAATTTGAATGTTTTCACAAACATAGAGTAGCTTGGGATGATTTATGAATTATGGTCATGATAACAAATTTTCTTAATTTGTTTGCTTAAAATTCTCCATTGAAACGAAGTTGTTTAAATTCATTCCAGCCATTTGGGCTGTACTGATCATAATTACGCCATTTGGGGTAATTATAATTAGTAGATACCTGCTCGCTGGAAACTGATTAGTACTGATTAACGCTAATGAATTTTAAGATAACTTTTACATCGATCGATAGGTAAGACTCAGCTCAACCTACCTGTGAAACATCCCTTTCTTTTTGGTGAAAAATAGCTGCAGAGCTTCAAGGATACTGAGAAAATTTGTTATCATGATCATAATTCATAAATCATCCCAGGCTACTCTAGTACATATGCTGAGGAATAGTTTGGATAGAAGTTCATGTCGAAATATTGCTTCCTTAAAAGGTTACAATTCATTTACTCAGAAACTACATGCTGTACGGATAGTGTTGGGCGCATATGTACATGATTCTTGTCACGTAGGTGTAAACAATTTGGTTCAAGTAAACCTTGGTCTTATTTCAAGGAATGAGTACATTTACAGAATCAAAATTTATTTTTACAGTAGATTCTAATTGTAACTCATTGTGAACACCAACAGACAAACTATTTTTCAATAGTAATGTTGGTTCAAATGAACTGGTCGCTGCATTTAATGTTTGAAATTATGTAAAAGGAAATTTTCTATCATCCTGATGTTGATTATTGAATGATTTTATTGTGCATGATAGACATATATTCGTAAAATTCTCAGTCTCGAAACGAATAGTAACTACTCTCAATAAGCTAATAATGATTCTACAAATTCAATCATGTAACAATTAATTAAAGATTGATGCAATTAAAAGGCAGTTGAATAGTATTCAAGACAAAATCATCGTTTTTTTTACTACAAACAAAATTTTAAAACTTACAGTAATTTTACTTTTAAGACCATTATTCATTATTAATTCAATTTATACTAATGAAAGTGATGATAATGTGCGTTAATTAAGTAGATACTTAAATTCGCGTTTTAACAAATCCAAAGCATAAAGAAGAAAATTGATAATATTTGTGTTAAGTTCAATTTATTTCTAGCACTCGCTGATAGAAATGTGTGACAAGTGTAACGTAAACTACTATGATTATTGTATAAATTTGCATTTTTTCTCTTGAATTCCTATGATAAAAGTTGTCGAATTCATAATTTTATCTACTTTTGCGTAACTTTGTTAGACACATAAGACAATGTTAAAAGAAAACTTATCTTAATTGAAGTTTTAGTATAATACCCAATAAACCAACATTGTCCTGTTTCAAAAATAGTCAAACAAACAGATAAACATTCATATTTTAAAATAACAAATATAGAATCAAAGATCTAACACGAATCATACAAACGCCGAGAAAGAAAACCTGTTATAGAATTGAAATGTGTTACATCATGGGAAAAAAACATCAGGAAATATAGTCGTACTACCTGTCCAGAGAAAAATAAATAGTGGGAGAGAATACATTTACAATAAAAAAAATATGAAGGTATAGACAACACAAACACTGGGATACATGTAGGTTCATTAAAAGAGAGAAAACAACAACAATAACAACAACTATAATTTCATATATATTATGAAAAAAATCTGTTGTTTTAGTCTATAAAATTACCATTGTGCAAACAATCGACCGTAAGCAAAAGAAAGAAAGAAAAGAAACAAAAACAATAAAATCTGTTACTTATATTTAACACATTAATTGAGGTTAAAATGTTGCAAGAGGATAATGATAAAGCTCGAATTCGTCAGTTATGAATGAATATTTATTGGACCCATTATGTATGATGTATGAAGATATGAGTTGTTTTTAAAGCATATAGTGAAAGGAAGAAAAATAGAAAATAAAATAAATTTGCGAGTATTCTCTAACTATTGAACGATTTTTTTTTTAAATTTATTTATAACTAAAATATAAATGTTACTGCCAAAGATCTATTGCTGATGTGTTTGTGGGCGTCGTTGTAGATGAGTTCCAAGATGTTAAAAAGTCATTTGTGGGATGTGTTGGTTGGCCGGATACTAAAGCATCTATTGGTGACGTTTTTACATTAGTTAATGGTTGCATATTACGAAATTGCATATTTAACTAAAAATATGAAATTTACCTATCTAAAATTTATTCCTAACCCATAATATTAATTCATACCTGTTCATTTGTGTGATTTTGCATCGGTGACTGTAATGTTGGACTGCTTGAACCGTTATAGTTTGATTTCGATAACATTCCTTGTGGTGAATAGTTTGTCTGCTAAATAAATATAAAATATAAAATAGTTATCTTCTCTACAGATTTTTTATCCTTGATATGTTAATTATTTTAGTCAAGACATATTACAGTTACTTATGATGATAAAGACACATTGTCTACTATAATTCTATTCAAAGAGAGCTTATCTCTTGTAAGAAGTTATATGTTCTGTAGATAAGCTTAGATTTCTGTAATAATAACATAAAATATCTTTCCATTCAAAAGTCTAGTTCAATTCTAACTTCTAACAGAGTTATTAACAAAAAACAGTTATAACATTCAAGTTATATGATTTGATGTAGTTTCTGATGTGTGAAGACTGAATATCGATATTTTATCTATATTCATTCTACTGTGTATATTTACCTGTGCGGGAAAAGAATACCGTGGAAAATTCATCTGTTGGCCACTGTATGGCATTGACGCAGAATGATGGTGATGGTGATGAGGATGAGGATGAGGATGTTGTTGCTGTTGTTGATGAAACTGTGGTCGATTTTGAAAACCAGGAAGCCTAGCTCCAAATGATGATGGTGTTTGAATGACATTAGCTGCAAGAGACAAACGCTTATCTATTAACTGAAAACACTGAACAGTGATTTGTGATAAACGTACGGTTATTAGGCAATATTTGATTGACGTTATTTGTTTGTTGAGATAAAATATTCGATGTTATTGATGATTGTGGTGTGTTGTATAATGCAAGAATTTTATCTTTCGTCAGTTGTGAATTATTAGGATTCATAAGATCGTTTGTTACTGATTTATCGTTTGAAAATGCATTTTGTAAATCTTGTTCAAAATTGTTTGTGGTAACTGCTGCGTCTGGTTGTTTACTTGGCAACGTATCTTTGATAACTGTAGGTTGCGAATTTGATGGAAATAATGAATGCAGTGGATCTAAAATTTCACTGTTGGAAGACGATGAGGTTGGAACTATTGCACTTGGTTCATCTGAATAAAATTAATATCTCAAATCATTGAATGAAGACTTACACTCAACTAATTTCTTTGAAACAGAAGGCATCGATAGTATGAAATAAGATTTAATTATTTTGAAACACCATTTCAACTTTTTCAGCTACTTTTCTTACGATTGTATAGTCTTTTAGAATCCGTAAGCATAACATGATCAACAATTGCATTTACCTAGTTTAACCAAATCTTCAGCAATTTGGTTTGAGTCATTTTTATTCCGACTAGAACGTTCTCCACTCTCGGTTGGTATGGATACGTTACGAACAGGATTGGTTGCTGTCGCTTGAGGTACATATGGTTTTAATTGAGGAATTTGTCCACTAACAGCTTTTTCAAACTAGGAAAAAATATACAAAGAATTTTATATTTTACATCATACAGTTTTACTGGTAAGTTAGTCAACACACTTTATCATTCTCTAACTTTTTTTCTGTACGACGTTTTTCTTCTTTTGGTTCAGCATCGAGTAGCTGAAAAGTAGAAATGATAGAAAATACAATATATTCATCAAAGCTAAAACTACATTTTACAACATGACAATCCATATGTCTTTTCATTACTATGTAACAACAAGGATTTGACGAATAGAAAAAGCTAAGGATAGCATCAAAAGCAACAAAATACGGACAAAAGCATATTTACATCAGGCGATACCGTAATGTTAGGTGGAATCCACTCTCTTGCTATCCATTTTCGTTGCTCATATTTTGAACGGATAAATACTTCCAATGCCCTGCGAGTACATTGTCAAGAAAAATAGTAGAATTATGTCATTCAACTATGAATAATGATCAGGCAAAAAGGATACGAGTCAGCTTGTGGGCGTCGGAATCCATCTGGTAAATGTGCTTCATAAACAGCTCTTGCTCGGCTGTTACCCATTGCCTGCATCGACTAGACAAGAGAAAAGAAGTAGAAAGTCATTTATTTTGTTCGAGTTCACCAAACTTACAGCAATCTGTTCTCCCGTCCACGAATCCAAATTAACCGATTTTACTTTTGATATATGTACTCCCAAATTTCTGTGAAATCCAGCACAACGTATACAAAGAAAGACACCGATATTCCATGATGCCCATCTAGGACCTAAAAAGATTAGATGTAAAATAGATTTGTACTGTAGAAAAGAAAGAATAGCTTTTTTATACTTTTTGCATCACAATCAACACAGTATTTATTATCTTCTTCTTTCAGCATACTACTCAGTATACTTTGATACTTTTCTTGCAATTTCGATTGTTTCTCTCTTTCAGAGCGCAGCATGATTTTCTTTCTTTAGGCTTCTCTAAAATAGAAAAGAAAGCACCGGGACAAATGTTGTAAATTGATTACATTAACAATTATTTGTCTCAAATAAGCATTAATTAATGAGCTGGAACAGAAGTAAAATTGAGATCTTCTGGCTGATAAATAAATTCAGTGCTTTAAAAAAGTTAGGCTAAAGATGACTTTTTGATTCAGTTTTTCGACGTTTCTATCAGCGTTTACCCGTAATTAAAAGAAACGACAGCGGAGAAAGCGATATTTTTTTCCGCAATTTCGCTTTCAGAGACTATTTATCTTCAAATAGCCTTTCCTTCACTTTAAGCACCATAAATTTGATCATAAAAAGACTCTTATTAAATATACTTCATTTTTGTAGGAAGGAAAACGTGTCACAGTGTAGTCCTCTGAGACTATTTTTCTTCTTTACGACAATTTTTTTACAAATTATTCTTGTAGATTTATTAGTGACTGGTATTTACGCCTAAAAGAGCTCTAATGAAGGTGAATGAAAGGTAATATAATTATCATTAAAGATTAATCGCTATCATCATCATCATCATCATCACCATCTAATCCTTCTCTCATTGGTTAAGAAATCCAGGCAATCTTCATTGAAGAATAAGCCTTGATCGACTATATTCGGGAAATGAACTGATTCTTGGCAACAAACTAGTGTAAATACATAAATAAATTGTCCATGGACAGAATGGTAAAGAAAATATCAATGTCTTAAGGTACAATAACTTACACTATAGAGACAGTTGCTAAGAACATGATTAGCGAAAGTTTACTACAATCATTAGCAGGATGAGTCATCAGTAATTGCAGCTGTAATGCAAAATAAAACAATAAATGATGTATTTTCTTTTTATGAAAGCGAGAATGATCAATAAAAGCACCAAAAGCTGTTATAACAACAATGACACAAACTAAACAGAAAGAAAAAGTAACTATAAATAGAAAAGTTAGAATATTGAACAGAGACCTATATATAAAAGAATAAACAAAAATCAACCAATTAACACCGGATTTTTTTGACTGTCAACATGACTCAATTCTACCATAACACATAATCAAATAAAGCTTTTCTGAACGACATTAAAGAAGAAAAATAAATAACTGGCATTTTATTGGAAGACAGATTTATTGTTTATTAGAAAAAGATTTGTCCTTGAATTTCTAACGTGGTCAATTCATAGACACGATTCAGTGCTCTCAGCTTGTATCGACAAACAAAATAAGAGAGAAAAACAGAAAAAAATTTTCAATTCCTCTTACTGAATCCAATCGAATATTGTCAGTAAACCCCTTTCATACATCTGAAATATTGTTTCAGTACTGTTGTAGTGAATTCTTATTTGAAGAAGACACTGCTAAAAAGTATCACCTTAGACCATTTATAGTCGCATTATTTCAACAAGATAGAATTCTATCCTTTTTTAAATCGTAAGAATTCCATAGATCAAGAAATCAACTTGTCACTAGAAACCTTCATATTGCAACAAGTTGCAAAATCTTTTGTAGAACCAGGTATGTATCCAGGGCAAGTTTTTTTTCTTCTATTTATGCGTTTCAGATTTCTTTCGATAATGTTTATCAAACTATTAAAATTAATATCATTTTAAAAGTTGTTTTATAACCTTAATAAATTTGATTATAAGATTTACAACATCATTGCATAATGCTCGAGTATATACTTCATTGATGAGAAGATGTAAAACAAAAAGCGGATGAATACAAGACCTCGAAGTTATTTGATGAAATAATTAACAAAACAATTAAATTTGATTTTTATTCAATACTCTACGATCAACGTAGGAATATCGTCGCACTGTTTGAAACTATTGGCCTTGATTTGTTCTCCGTCATTTAAACATCATTTTATGTAGAACACAGGTAAGTGAGTAAACGTTAGTTAAATAAAACCGTATCAAGTCACTCATTCCCTGTTTTTTCATTGAGATTAGACACATTGAAAATTTTTAAAAATGAAGAAATTGATCGATTAATTATTTAATAGGAAACTCAGATTATTGAAGATTTACCGAAAAACATGTAAACTTCCAGGCAAAATGTGTATTATTTCTCAAAGTACATGAGTGTCAATGCACATTGAATGATAGTAATGACTGGTTTGGATTATACAAATATTTAGACGTAAATGGGATAACTTGAGAAAAATGAATATGGAAAAGGAATGTGAATGGTTTTACATCCATATTGATCAAGTAGAAAAAGACTCATCACTATTAGCTGATTTTAATCCCAAAAAACATTGACAAAATAAGCACGTACACAAATGAAACAGACAAAAAATACAGTTCTAAATTTGTATTTGGGAATTAGTTTTACGAAGAAAGAGAAGGATAGAAAGAATGAGATGTTATGTATCTCATATTATCTACAACCTCATCCTTTTATGAATCAAGCAGTCCTTTATCTTTTAAGCGTAGAGGGAATTTCAGAATAGTGTGTACATACTGGGAAAATCAGATATGTCTCGTTCTATATGGTATACTCGAGAGAACAGTGCTATATTTGTATTTTTGCTTTGTAGAAAAGATAATAGATTTTTAGTCATTATAATTTTGTATTTTGTGATTGTTATTTTTTCATGTTTTAATAATAATATTGTCCTGCACTTTTCGAGTCTTTTTTCTTTAAATGAATTGTTGAACTCAACATGATTTTCATACGTTTGCCAGAGATATCGATTCAGTTCAGGTTCAACTAAACTTACGAGGAACACTATCCTACTGTAACACTCCTTTTTCAATCGTTCATACGTCGTTCGATAGAGGGTATTGGGATAGTAAAAAGCCTAAAAGGGTTCGTACCAATGACTCTTGAAGATCCAATTTTCTGGAAAATCAGTTTTTCAGAAACTCTGAAAAATAATTAAAATTATTTGTTAGTGAGACATGATTGTAGTGCGCAAATTTCTGATTAAAATGAGACATCTCCCAACTCTACACGACCTTTCTTTGCAAAGTTATAGAATTTACAACAAAAGCCCTGAATTAATTTCTTATTTCTGTAGCTTTGAGCTGACAATGAACATTTAGGGCTTTTCTTGTAAATGCAAAGAAAGGTTATGTAGAGCTGGAAAATGTCTTATTTTAATAAGAAATGTGCGGGCTACAATCATGCCTCATTAAGAAATGTTTCGGTTACTTTTTAGAGTTTCTGAAAAACTGATTTTCCAGAAAACCGAGTCTTCAAGAGTCATAGGCACGAACCCTTTTAGGCTTTTTACTATCCCGATACCCTCTATCGATCGACGTATGAACGATTGAAAAAGGAGTGTTACAGTAGAATAGTGTTCTTCGTTAGTTTGTATGATAAAAAAAAACTTATCAGACTAAAAAGTCAAAATTTCCAACTGGAAATTGACTAATGAGGGAAGAACCCCAAGTGGCAAATCGTGTCTTCAATGAGACTAGGTGGACTATATGTAATTGATGACGCTGATTCCAAATATGAACATCGAAGTTGTCCTTAAGCTTTTGTTGACCGATTTTCTGAAAATTGGATCTTCAGATAACCAGGCACTAGATCCAGAAACATTTTCTGAATCAGCCATTTTGTAGAGGGCACAAAACTGTCTATGCTCTATAAGTTTTAGTTTTTTAGGATATCACTGAACAGTGTTATGATTTTTGCAAAATATTCTACTGCAACATTTTTTCATAAAAACCATAGAACAGCTTAGATAGCTTTGTGTCTTCTACAAAATGGCCGATACAGAAAAATTTTCTGGATCTGGTCCCTGGTTATCTGAAGATTTAGTTTTCAGAAAATCGGTCAACAAATGCCTAGGACAATAGTCTACCTAGTTTCATAGAAAAAATGATTTACAACTTGGGATCTTTCCTTCATAATAGACAAATTGTGCCTCAGAATGGTTGTCAGACAGGAAATAGAGAACATATAAATTCTAAAAAACACTATCATAAAGAAAATATGTACACGTATAGTTAAAGAATCCACTCAAGGGCAGTATGAAGAAGGAAGAAAAAATATTTTTATTTCAAAATGTTAACTGTAAAATGTCAGTTTTTGTATAGTTGACCCTAAAAGATATTATCAAATGACAAATACAAATCATGTTCTTCCTCATATGTTTTATTAGAATTTTATAAAAATAGCTAATAGAGAAAATAAATTATTTGAAAACAGAACGAAACATACAAAATGTGTATTATAACATTGTAATCTGTTAAGTATTAGTTGATTATACACGGCGGACAATAACCTTTTTTCACAATAAAAATAGTCATTTTATAATCTTTATTGTTCATGAGATATCCGTCGCTTATTTCGAATCCAATTTCTATACTCAATTTAGGAAAATGTTAATATAAAAACTGTGAAAATAAGAGAATGTATTCAGATGAAAAATAGTTCGAGAGAAATAATTTGAAGTTAAGAACACTATTCGTTGAACTTCAAAACATTTTTATTGCAAAAAGAGTGCGCGTTGAAAAAATTTTCATAAAAAAAACTTGAACAATCTAAAACTTTTGCATGCATATTTTTTAATATAAATTAGACTTTTAACAGAGTTACAATAGTTTTTAGTCACTTTTATTTTAGATCTGAACAAATAAAAACATGAATTTAATACATTGTTGGATTCCTACTGTCTGTCTGCCATTCAGGTTTGTATACCTTTTTATATTCATTTGTTTGTTTTTAAAACAAACGTATTCTTCGAAAATTATGCTTTTAGAAAGATTAGTAGATGTTCATTATAAATTTGGTATATTTTGTTTATGAAAAGATTTGTTTAACTTTAGTTTGAGTAAAACGTTTCTATAACATACGTAGAGACGTTTTCATTTGTTCTAGTACTTTACTTTATATATTTTTTTTTTATCCATGATGATTCGTTAAAAGAATATTTGATAAAACAGTGTATAGAAAATGTTTTTAGGTTTGTTTATTAAATATTATCACGTTCATTTCTATTATGCGCCAGACATATTATAAATGTTGTTTTTTTATTTGACTACCCACATACACATGCTTTTCTAACAGTAACAACTATATCGTTATAATTACTGGAATTTTCTTAAAAATTTTTATTATTAAATTAGATTTAAACTTTCACATATATAATTTTTAACAATTTGATCATGATGATATATAGTTAAGTACAAGTTCTGTTTTTATTTTTAATATATTCTGTAAATATTTGTCAAGTCCAATAAGTACACTATACTTCACACGTTTTCTTTTTTTATTATTTTTAAGTCATTGAATAAATGATCGATAAAATATGCCTTTTGTTTTAACGATAATAGAATGATGTCATATGTAAGATGATGTGCTGCTATATTTTTTTTTTTTAACAAAATTTTAATTTTTTACTAGTAAAAAAAATATTATAATGTAGAGCTGAATTACGTATCAATTGACGTATGAGACAAGTTGACAGAGTATTTTTTCAAAATAAAATAGACTTAAATCTTTCTTCTAATGTAGTATAAGAAAATCAATTTAGTTATTGCAATATTTTCTGGTTATGAGCGTCATTTTTCGAGTCGACATGAGAAGAAACAGGAAAAAATCTTACCTCTAATATTTCTGAAGATATAACATTTTTTTTAAATAAGAAATAATTTACTCAATATCTGAAAGACAAAACAAAATCGTACAGGTGATCATTTAACTAATAACAAAAACTTTTCTAAAAACTCATTTTATTACAATGTTTTTAACTTAACCATTGATCCTCGGTAACTGATCTTGCAAAGTGAACTTGAAACAGTCTTAACTCGTTTTACACTCGAAGAAACAAAATTTTCTTATAAGTAACGACTAGCTTATGATGTCAGCTTACGTTAAAAAAAAAATTCGTTTTTTTTTTTTTTTATTCAACGCAACGTCATTTTGTTATAGTGATTCTACGCTGTCCCACTAATGAACATCCAGGAGTAAAGGGTTAATGAATAATTTCTATTAGAAACTTATTGTTATTACAATATGTTTAAAAATAAATAAATTTTACAACTGATTCATCTCTTAATTCGTAGTTTTAATTTCACAATGACTATCATTCTGTTTCAAGTATTATTAGTCCAATTTATGTAGCTAAATATTGATTATGCGTAAGCATTTGAGCGTATGTATACCTTGAAAGAGAACAACAAAAATAGAAGGATAATTCTTCGAAAGTGAAGGTCTGCGTTTTTCAATAGAGAGTAGTTAAGATTTCTGCGAAGTACACACGTATTTGTGTGAGAAAAAGATAAAAATTTAAATTCGAATAATATTTTTATTTCTGTTCTTTCCTTTTTTTTCTCAGTTGACCATATGCTAATAGAATCCAAAGTATCATCTATCTTTTTAGTATTAAAACCAAGTGATTTATAATATTTATTTAGTATCTAACCCCCAGAGATCAATTCGAAGAAAACTTTTGTTCTTCTCTGCAATTAGAGATACACGAAGTATTATGGATTCATTAGATATCTTAGAATCTAATGAAATTTTTCTTGTTTTTTTTTTATTACTGTTTTTACTTTTTTACAACATGTTCTTTTTTCTTGTATATTTGCAATACTATTCACAAATTTTAAGTATAGATTCTTGGTAGTATTATATTTTGTTTATTTATAGTTAGGTATATTCATGGATAAAATATTTAATCAAGAAACAGAAAACAGAAAACTTTTAATGAATACTTAACCTCTTCACACAATGACACAATGCGTAGATTATTTGCAACAATGAATAGCCACAATAATCAAATAATGAATAATAGTGAGGCTGATCAGATTTATTCATCAGAACAAAACCGATTCCAATCATTTGCAAGGTTTGCATATTTTATTCATTTTTCTGCCCTATATCATTCGTTAAATTGTTTGTTTGTAGTCTATCAATATTTTCATCATTAACACGTCGTCAGTTAGCATTAGCTGGTTTTCATTATCGAAATGAAACAATTTCTTGCCCGTCATGTGGTGTTTCAATTGATATTGACGATTTAGATGTTGATAAAGAGTATGAATCAAATTATTTCAGAAAACTTCATCGTGAAAAAGTATCACAAGTTGGTATTCGATGTTCATTCTTACTAGAAGAAATTGGACAAAATATAAATGATTTATGTCCTTCGTCAATTGATAATCAAACAATATCCTGGATAACAGCTGAAGAACCAGAGTATGGAACTTATGAAGAACGTTTAAAAACATTTTCATCGTGGCCATATCAGAATAATGGTGGAACAGAATCATATGTTACACCAGAGATTATGGTAGAATGTGGCTTTTTTTACTCAGGTTTGTGCTTCTCTCAGTGCAGTGGTGATCCAACATCATGCCATATTTAGGTCCAAGAGATGGTGTCACTTGTTTTAATTGCGGGAATATTTTGATTGATTGGGCAGCACTAATCGGATCAAAAAATGAAAATATTGTACAGTTAGAACATGCACGATTTTTTCCAAATTGTGCGTTTATAACAAGTCTTGTTGGTGCCAAGTATATAGCGAGTGCCGGCTATTTTCATGCCGTATCAACTAAAGGTATGGCTGTTCTAGGAGTACGTTGTACATCCTAAATATTTCCATTCACTCTCTTATAGAACGAGCACAACGCAATCCAATGTCACAACCAATTATTCCAATTTTATATCCTCTAGTCTCGGTACCGTTACATGAAATACCCATACCAAAATCGGTTGAAGACTGTATTTTAACTTATAATGATTGGCCACCAAACGCACCCTTGCAAGCAAAAGCATTAGCACAAGCTGGATTCTTTTATCTCGGTGATGATTTAAAAGTTCAATGTTACAAATGTGGGTTAATTGTGGCTGATTGGCGACCAGGAATGACTGCAATTGGCACACATCGAAAACGTATGGAATATAATTGTGAATTTATTCAAGCTATTGATAGTACAAGAGATGCAAATATTCAGTCGGTCAATGAAAAATGGAGATTAGAAACACTAACTGGATATTCATTTGATTTTGCTAAATCTTCATCATCGCGTTTAACCACAATGAATTTTGACGAACAGGAGAATAAACGAACAAATAATAGCGAAATTGATAAACGTTTATGTCGTGAACTAGCTGCTTGCGGCTTTCATCGTGTTCAAAATAAAAGAATAATACGTTGTGCATTTTGTGGTGTAACCATCGAGCCAAAACCAAATCAATCGATTATGTCACAACATCGAGCAAATGTCAAGCAAATGGCCTTACCCACGGAAAAACAGGACAATTTACTAACTCCGTCACAATATTATTCCTCTGCTGATTGCATTATGCTTCGTTGTCAATGTGCAGCCAATATTCCTATCGCACATCGAGAAATGTTTCCAGAATATCCCAAATATCAATCGATCTTTGATCGTATAACTACATTTCAAGAGAAAAATTTAGAAACATTATTCGGATTTGAAATACGAGATATTGCTGATGCTGGATTTTTTCTTGATGGTATGTAATAATTAAAATTTTTCATACAGAATTCGATTGATTCTGTTAATACTTGCTTATTGATTTTAGTTGAAAAGCATTTACGCTGTTTTCAATGTGGAAATTCGTTGCCAATAAATGGAAAGAGAAAACGTGAAAAGTATGCAGAATACAATATTCAACAATTACATGCACATTTTTATCCAACATGTGAATATATCAAAGAATTACTTGGTGCGAAATACATTGCTCAAGTCTTACATGATTTTCATCGTTCAAGTAAGAATATTGTTCACTCAACAATGATAGACATATTGTCTATTATCTTATGATAGTTAAATAATTGTTGCCTCTTTCCCACATCACGATAATAGAAAGATAATATCAAATATTTTTTTACTTGTATCTGGATTTCCTAATCATCAGACAAAAGTTTTTAGATCCACAAAATACAAAGTTTTTCCATTCTTTTTGCAAACACTTTTTTTCAACAAAGCCACGATGTTAAGATAATATTAACGTTTTCCTACCGCAAGTAAAAGTATTATACTTGTACTTAAAAAATTTTTAGCGTTCACGTTCAGCGCTAAAAAGGAACGTTGAATGTTTGCAGCCCTAACGGTGACAGGGGCCTGGTAGAGCCGTCGTTTAATCCGGAAGTGCTAAAATCCAATAAGACACATTTTGGGATTTTGAGAAGAAACTTCAGTATTGTATGGCAGTCACAGATGACGAATCAAACTATTTAAGATGTTTTCTCTAGGTTCTTCGCGTACTCACTCTTCACTTTCGACCCAAAGTTCCGACATATTATCACCATCCTCTTCAGAAGTATTTTCATCATTAATGTCACCAACAACGACGACAAAAACAAATGATAACAAATCACCAAGGCCATTATTCGATGGACCCTATAATTCTGACTTTACTGATGATTCATCCGACGATGGATATGATACAACAGTTCCTGCTCCACCAACATCTGCTGCTATTGAACCACACTTGAGATCTCCTCGACCGATGTCACAGTCACCCTCTGCTACGACAATGGAACCAAGTCAATGTCTTGAACGATTTGTATCTCCTACAATATTATTGGCGCCGAATTCAGAGGAAAATGCAACAAATTTCATGATTAACCCAATGATAGCGGCTGTTCAAAATCAACAAACACCACGTATAAGAAATGATGATAGTTTATCTGATAATATTGGTGACATATCTCCTTCCCCTCAATCGTCACCCGTTGATGTTCGATTACTATTATGTCATGAAAAAAATCGACGTGATACATTTAAAAAACATAATTTAAAAAAATTTGCTGATGTATCTATCGAATGTTTAGCCTATTGTGGATTTTATTTAAATGGTGAAGGCACTGCATTATTATGTCCTTGTTGTGAAGTGAAAGTAACAGAAAACGACTTTAAATATTTTATGAATCATGGTGATGGAACTGGAACCGATGGTGAGAAATGGACACCGATGCATGTTCATCGTCATACAAGTGGACAATTAATTGATCAAAATCGTCCATGGTGTACATTGGTTCAAAGAGAATCGTTTGGCATTTATGCTAATGTTGCACTCGAAGATAGTCGAATGAAATATCCTGAATATCCAACCTATGAATCATTTGAAAGTCGAATAAAAACATACACAAGTGGATGGATCTATCCTGGTGGCACTAGGCTTAGTAAAGAATTAATGGCATCTGCTGGATTCTTCTATTTGGGAAAAGAAACGTGTGTTGCGTGTTATTATTGTGGTATATATAATTTTCAGAGTCTTGTTAAATCATGATCGAAAAATATTCGCTTTTTATAGGCAATAAACTTAAAAAGTTCGAACCAAGAGATGATCCATTTGAAGAACATGCTTGCTTCTTTCCATTTTGTGATTATATTCAACAGCAACGAGGCATTCATTTTATCCGTCGAATAGTGATGGAAGCTAATAGAAGTAACTTGAGATATAAAATAGTCAATCAAAAGTAAATCATTTTTACTGTTTTTTATTTCTAGTACCGGAAGCTAAACTCAAAATGGAAACAGTTGACGGAAAAGCAATAAAACATATTGTCTGGGATAAAAGTCGTATGTGATTAAAAAAAACTAAGGCATTCATTATATTTATTGAATATTTTTTCATTAGGTTCAACTTCGAGTAAACGAAGACGTGCACCAGTAATGAAACCGAATCAACATAATATGAAAGTTGAACCAAGTTTATCAATACAACCTGAAGATATCAATGATTGCTGCGTTTTGTGTTCAACAAATCCTAGTACACATGAGTATGATTGTGGTCATTGTCAAATATGTGGAGAATGTTTTGCTAAATTACATGGAACACAGTTAGAGCAATGTTTACATTGTTGTCGAAAAGCAACAATTCGACCACGATTGATAACTCCAAAACTCACTTCCTCAACATCACAAATATAACTCATTATAAATAAGTTATTATTGTTTTTGACTTTTTGTCTTCTTTGTACTCTAATCATTTAAAAATGATAAAGTACTTGTCATGTCAGTCTATATCTTCCGTTTTATGTTTTACTTTCAAATTGAAAAATCTTTTTCTTCTACATCAGGTAATCCTTATGACTCTATTTATTTTTATCACTATGTTTTGTTTTTAAGTTTAAAACAGTTATCTCATTCTTTTTCTTTTTTTTCAAAATTTTTGTTTTCAAAAATCGACGCGTTTTACAAACGTCAGAATATCTTATTATTATTGCCATTAGATTCTTTTGTTCCTTCTTTTATACAAACTATTTGAACCAACCTTGTAGATAAAAAAATAAAATGGGTTTAAAATTGTAAGAGAAAAAACTGAGTTGTTCGATAAATTTGGCGCCATGTAACACTAGGATACCTATATGTTTATTTATAAAGAATCAGAGTAATAGAGATACAATTAGCCTACTTTTATTGTAATACGAAGACTACTCAAATGTTAAACACTCTTAGAACATACCACAGTGGGCATATAGGCGGAAGTTTGACTCAAAATCGTAAGTGCACTTTTTTGAGATTTGAATATCGTTATGTATATTTTGGCTAAACACCACACCGATTTAATGATGAAAAAATTTTTTTTCTAGAAGTTTTCTTTGTTCAGAAAATCGGTAAAGAAAATTCACGTACTAATTAGCGCGTTTTTAAAGAAAATGTTGGTTGCGTATTTCGAACAAAGCGATCGAAACACTGCGTTCTGATATTGTCTGGAGCAGAAAAATGGCAACTATATGATGTTGAAAAGAAACTTTTGCTTTATCTTAAAAAATGTGGATAAAAAACCCGTCGTTTTCCCCGGAAAATCCCTTTTCCTCGCTACGTTACTCGTGCAATTGACTTCCTAAATTTTCCTAAACTCTGATAACGTTCAAATTTACATCAAACGTTCATCTCGGTGTCTTGCATCTATAGCGCATGCGGTTTTTTGCTGTTTTTTAACTAGACGAAAATATAGGCTTTTCAAAAGGTAAAGTTGAATTTCCTTATATCAAAACGTTTTTTATCAAGACAAATTATATATATCTGGAATCAGCATGAAAAACTACATCGAGTGATGTATCACTTAGTAGTTTTACAAATAAAAAAGTGTTTTGACAAAAATTCAGGACAAGGTTCTCCCCCTCCCCTCCCGCTCAAAGACTTTTCATCGGAACGAATTTTTTTTCAAATTACTTCTATTAAAATTTGACACATAATAAGACAATATTATGCAAAAATAATCATTTTTTAATTCATAAAACCAGATGTCCGCCTGTATACTTAATATACGAGCACAAATAATTATACTTTAAATTTCGATAGTCGAAGTATCATATTCAGATACGAAACTTATATTCTGTTCATTAGTGCAAAGGTTTGTAATTATACGACCAACAATATGAAATAATGTAACCTAAATGAGAGAAAAACGAATTCTGTTCACATCAGACTGTAGAGCATATCAAGTTCTTCATGTGTACAAGTTATTGGAACAGGTTTTCGCTGACATATAATCTTTTTTTTTTCATTTCGAAAAATATTTTATTAGTGTCATTTTAACTAGATAAAAAAACTGAAATTTTTGTAACTCAGCGAAGACTTGTTCCAATAACTTGTAGATAGTTTGATGTGCTGTACAATCTAGTTTGAATAGAATTTATTCAGATGAAAGTTCATGATGAATTTCTAGAGATTCTAAAATCAAACAGAGGTTTTAGACGATCGTTGATAGTCGAACATATATCCGATGCGTATTTAGCATAAAAAACCTATCCATAATCAAGTAGGCTACTAGGAAACGTCGAAGTGATACTCGGGAACTTCATTCCTAAGATGGAACAATCACTAAATGCTAGCACCTTTAATAATAACATACATAATCCATTCTATTATCATTTGAGAAGAAATAAACACCTATATCAAAAAAAATTTATATTTAATATTAACGAAATTAACAAAAAAAAACAATAATTTATCGGACTCTGAACACAAAAATTTCAATAATCCATTTAAATCGACAACCTGTATTCTATATACGATACTTACACCGGTGTTTACTAATCATTTTGTTATGTACAATATTTTTTTTTTAATATAAAATAACATATTTTTCTCTTAATTTTCAATCACAACAAAAAGCTACATAACTTCTATTATAAATTAATCCTTTTTTACATTTAGGACAATTTTGTGTTTCAATTGTCCATTTCTGTAATAGTGGAATTATGCATCTAAAATTGGATAACATATTTAATCAATATGAAATGATTTATGAAAGATTAAAATTACCTTTCATGAAATATGTGTGTACAAGGAAGAATTTGAAGGGTATCTGGATGAGATCCAATTAATTGATTACATATACAATATAAATCCATTTCTTTAAATAATTGATAACTAGATTCACATGCTTTTTTTGCATCATCTAAACGATTTTCCGATAAATATATCATTTCACTTAATAAATAACAACGAGCTTGCATCAATTTATTGCCGATTGTTTGAGCAATTGACAAAGCTGTTGATACTACTTCAACAGCCTAAACATATAAAAATAGAATTTATTAAGTTTTTGAATATATCGAACAGTAACTATAAATATGGCGAAAATATCGGATCTGGAAGGTATTAGTTGTGTAAACAATTATACTCTATGAAATCAGAAACATACAGTAGTTAGAAGAAATCGAGAATGATTGTACATTTTTTGTCGTCTTAAGAAACTATATTAGATCATGAAAATGAAACATATTATCTGTATATTTTCAATTCTAACTGTTGAGTTTAATAGAATGGACAAATTTCCAGAAGACTTATATTACAGAGCTAATAGTGATGATATTTGATAAGATTTATTTTGATGTTATTGTGCTTGATCATGCGCTACGTTTGTTTATTTGTTTGTGATCGAAACCGTTTAATTATTCTATATATGTCTACTATAAATAGAGATATTGTGCCATTATAACATTCGATATAGAAAAAACAAACTAGTTTTACCCAAAACTTCAAATAGTAATAATATTATTATATATATATATACGTGATGTGATGTGATGTGATGGTAGTAGGCGAAACAAATATCATCATACAAGAAAGATGATGTTCCATACTGAACAGATATAATATTGTGTTCTAATCTAGCGTATATTGACCAGACACTAACATGTTAATTTAAAAATTCATCAGGAAAATAACAGTAACAAAATTCTTTATTTTGAATGACATCAACAAATATGTTGTTCTTTTTTTTTTTGATGATTAAATATTTCTGTATCTTGTATGACATCCAAAGAATTTTAGAGAGAATAAATAACAAAATAACTAACAAGGTTTTATAACGACTAGGCCTAATGTTTATAATCTAACCTCATTTGACATGAAAAGAAAAGATTATATGTTCTCTCTTACCATATGTTGTTGACCTTCTAATTTGATCAATGCTTTTGCTAAACATAACATTGCAAGTGTATAACCGTAACGATCACCCATATCTTGTAACATAGGAAGTGCTGCTTGATATTTTTTACATGCCGTCTTTAAATGAAAAGAATAAGAAGAAAAAAAATCATATAGTACCACATATTTACAATAGGAGATTGACTAATAAACCACTAATAATTTATTTTTTATTGTTATTTTTGTTTTTTTTTTCATCATCAAAATACTCTGTAGTATTAATAATATATGACTTACTTCAGCATTATCCTTTGATCGTTGAATATCACCAAGAACAACTAAACATTTGGCTTGAATAGGTCGATCACCGATAGCACTCGCAGCACTCATAGCTTCCTAAATATTAGAAAACATATGATACAATCGACAATAATAAAATATTTAAATTTTTAAAAAAATTTTGAACTAATTTAAGAGAATGAACTATTTTAAATATGATATATAGTAAATTTTTATTTGTGAATATTTACTTCAACACATTTTGTTGCTGTATCATATTCTCCTAATAAACGATAGGGTGTAGCTAATTTTAATTTTGTTAATCGTACAAATTTTGTTGCCGTATTAATATTATCTTCAGTTGAAAATTTTGCATTTGATATAGCTAATTGAAGTGCTTTTTCTTGATATTTTAATGCTTTTGGAAAATCTTTTAATGCAAGAAATACTTTTCCCATTGTACTAAGTACTTGTATTTCCATTACATAATCATCATGATCACGAGAAATTGATAATGCTTTATCAAGACATTCTAATGTTTTAGAAAAATTACAAATACCAATGTAGGCATCAGCCATTGCAAGATAAGCATAACCATGAATACGATCATTTGAACATGCATGTTGTAAAGACGAACGACTATATGAAACAGCTTTAAAATAATCGGCAAGAATTTCATTAGCACGTGCCAAATTTAAATATGCTTGTGAACGAAGTACATTATCATCAAGTTCATGAGCAATATCGATTTGTTGAACACTATATACTAAATAATCACGATTTCGTCCACGATCACGACATGCTGATGCAATATAACCAAGTGTAGTAAATTTTAAATGTTTATCTTTCATTTTATGAATAGCTGTTTTCCATTTTTTAATTGCATCTTCATAATTTTTTTGTGTATATAACACAAGACCTTCATTCACTTGTCGTTTAACCATTCTTTGGCCCATTACAATAGAAAAGAATAAAATTCCATACGTAAAACAATAGTTTGAAAATAAAAATTTTATCCTAGAAAATATAATATATTTTTATTGTTAGATAATTCAAATATAGAAAAATAAATGTAATTTAATAGAAAATTTTTCACTTCTGTACAAGAGAAGACAATCTTTTTTCTTTGTTTTTATAAGATCATTGTTTGAAATTATTTTAATTGAATAAATTTTTAAAAAATTATAAAATAATATTATTTAATTTAATTTTTAGTTCTATCTAACTTTTTAAACTGTTTCTTAATATATTTACAAAAAAAAAAAGTCTATGTAGATCAGAAAGTATCAAGTAAGTTTCTATGATATTCAAGTTTTTTTTTTTTTTTTTTTTTTTTTTTTTACCAATTGCAAAAAAAATTTGTCAATTTGTGAATTTTTTTTGTATAACCAAAATTTAATAATATTTTTTTTAAAAAAAAAAAAATTTTTTTTAATTTTATAAATAATATAAAAAAAAAAAAAATTCTATGTTCTAACCAATCTTAAAATTACTTTTTATTTTTATTAATTTTTTTTTTTTTTTTTTTTTTTTTTTTTTGACGAATTCCTAGAAAAATGTGTCAATTTCTCACTTTAGTTAGTATACCCAAATATTAAGAATAGTTTGTTAATCATAAATAAATAGTTTTTTAAGTTGTATTTTGACGTATAGAATCATAATTAGTTTCAAAGTCTATAAATCAATAAATGAATGAATATGAATATACTAGAGAGAGAAAAATTTGATGAAAACAGTCCTCTCACATAAAGATATCGTTTTTCCTCTGTCGATTTTCTTTGTTTGGAGACTTATTATACTGAAAATGATAATAAAGGGAAGGGAAAAAAACGAAAAAAAAAAATTGTATTGTTATTATGTTGATGTAAGAAATGTAAACACAAAGAAGATAGACAGACAAATAGATACACATTATACACATACTGTTACTCTATCATCATCATCAAAGATTAAAAGGCAATAGCAGGTTCATTGTAACCTGTTGTAACCAAACATCAATCTCTCTTGTATCTTTTTGTTTTCATCTTACTCTTGTTTTAAACATCTATCTCGTTTCATAAAAATATTCATTTCTTTGTTGTTGTTGTTTTTTGTGTGCTAATTTACATAGTCTTTTTTGACTTGTAGTTTAAATTAGATAAAATATTGTAACATTATCATTAATTAGAAATATAAATTTTATTTTTGAATTTTATTTTTTTTTTTCATTTTTTAAAATAATATGATCGATTTTCTATTTCAAACAACAATAGATTAGATATCTAATTTATTTTTGACACATCTGTTGTTTAAAGAGATGGTTGTTTGAACACTTCACAATGCATCTGTTTCTATTTGTATATGATGGTTTTATTTTGTTTGTTTTTTCGAGGTGTGAAGTTGACAGTTACTGTAGTATTCTCTAGGGAGATTGAATAAAGAGAATATGTTTTATACATTTAGAACAAAATAATATTATTTTGAAAATAAGCGAGAAAACGGAAATCATAGAACACTACTATTCATTAGTTAAATAACAATTAAATTCTTTTGATTCCAAATAAAATAATCGAATATTATTCTCTCTCTTTTTCTGTTTTTGTACGGGTTTGAAAATGTCCAACAAAAATAGAGAATAAATTTTCTCCAAAAATTAGTAGTATAAAAGAAAGTTTTTAAAAACTAAAATATTTTGTTTTCTTATAAGTCGAAAAAAAGGTTGGACGACGTTTTCTTTTTTTTTTATATTGAAATGAGCTGAAGATCACAACCACTTTAAAGAATGCATAGTTTCAAGTGGGTCTCTATAAACTAATATTTACTTTTAGTTAGTATCCTTTGTTAGACAATAGAAAGGAAATGCCAAAGTGTTTAATAAAAAAAAAAAAAAAAAAACACAAAAAAAAAAAGTTTTTCTAATGAAAATTATTTATTATTTGTAGGCATATGTTAAAATTGAGTAATGAATAAATATGTTCTCTAGAGATAATTAGGAACTCGTACTAGCCATTAAAAAAAAAAGAAAATTACGTACCGGAGGAAGAAGATATTTATTTTTTATGAGTATCAAACAAAACGTTCGAACGATTAGATTATCATCACGTACATTAATTAATCATCAAATGATAATTTTCTATGAACTATAACTATGTTTGAGTTAGTTGAAGTTCTAATACTATTTAATCTCTCTTAATGATATTTATGTCCAAGCACTTATTCTTTTCTCTTTCTTATTTTTATATATATATATATATATAGAGAGAGAGAGAGCTTTTTCTTGAGCAGCACTATATGAAATTAGATTTTTCCATTACATCCTTTTTTTTTGTTTTTTGCGAAACGTCTAATGCAAATCTTATGTCAATACAATTGTGATTTGGAATATAAATCGCATACACACACACCCATACACTATATATGTCTGTTTTTATCTTTCGTTGAGATTTTTTGATTTTAGTTTTGAGACACACATATTTCTTTTCACAATTACTATTAAACGATTCGAATATTAATAATAAGTTCTTTCTTACCGTAGTTAGTTTTGTATTTTTTCAACTATTAAAATTATAAAAATAGAAAAACAATGAGAATGGATAGTCGAGTCGATGTTTATACGCATAGTCAATGAAATAAAACAGAGCGTCATGCTCTTTTAGATAAACAAATATTCAGTGAGAAGATAAAGTAATCAAAATGTTGGAATAAAATTACTATAAAAGTTGGGCGTTTTTTTCTATGTCATGTATGAAAAAAAAAAAAAGAAGAAAACTATACCAACTAAACTATAGCAATAGGAGGAAATTTTTGTCTTTAGAATGATAATACATGGTTATCTAAAAAAAAAAAAAAAAAAACAAAATCAACAGAACTTTTTTCTAAGCTCTTTCTTTCTAAACAATTTTATACGACCTTTGTTGTACGATCATTAGTTTGTTAACATTATTATTATTACTCTTATTTTTTCTAGAATTTCATATCGTACATATATATCGTAGTTATGCTTTTAATATATTTACGTAAATTTCATTTACATTCTAACTCTTTATTTAATCAATATGACTTTTTCTATATATGTGATCACATATTCTCAAGAGAGTTTTTTTCTTCTCTATTGTTAAATAACATTTGAAAAATATATAGATAGATCATTATTCGACAACATGAGACAAGATTAAACATACTATAGTTTAATATGTTTTTAATATACTACAATATTATACTCTAATCAACATAAAGGTATGAGAGAAAGACAAAAAAATGTTTTAAAAATCTGACAAAAAAAAGATTTTTCTCCCTCTCTCTCTCTCTCTCTCTCTCTCTCTCTCTCTCTCTCTCTCTCTGTTTTTCTTCAAGGTATGTATCATCTCTTATGTATGTTCATAAATTCAGTATTTTACAAATAGTGTTATGAAGAAGAAGAAGAAAAACAAAAAAAATGCTTAACTTCCGTTTTTAAAAAACTACTAGAACTTATTATTTTTTTTGTGCACTCTATGTTGCATGTTATTGTGTTGCGCATCTTTTTAAACAATATCCGGTAGATAATTAATATCTATGATAAGTTGTTATTTTATCCGATTGAATTTTATGTTTTAAAAACAAAAAACATTTAACAACATTGAAAACGAAAAAAAAACAACAACAATAGAAAACTTACTGTTTAAAAATGAAATAATTGTAGAAATAATAATCAAATTCTTTCAATCTGTTGCTGTGTTTAGATATTTAGTTTTTCGATAAGTGACGGTCATTAATTCGCTCTCTTGTTCTACATAACTCTCTCACACACACACACATTTTTCTTCTTCCTCTTCTTGTTCTTGTTCTTGTTCTTGTTCTTGTTCTTGTTCTTTCTATGTGAATATATAAATATAGAAATCAATTTTCCGAACATTTCTCAGCTAACGTTTCTCCCGAGTATTGTTCTTTCCGCCTATTATTTATCTTTTTTTCTGATTTCTTTTTTTATAATTTTTTTCCTTTTTTTCGGATAGATACTTCTTCATTCTTCTTTATATGCACTGAGCATTCCTTTTTTTTTTTTATTTTTTTTTTTGCTGTCTCTTTCTTTCTCTCTCTCTCTCTCTCACTTTTTATCATATCTTAAATGGGATTTTTTTTTTATCCTAAGAAGATGAGATAAGTTGAAGAGTGATGATCGGGAGTAAATGTGTATGTACTTTAATATTTGTGTTTCTCATATAGCTAAATGATAGATGCAAGAATTGCTCACCTCATCACTTTTTATTCTTTTAAATTAATAAACTTTGAAGCAGATAATATTTACATAAAAAGAATAAAAAATAAAAAGTAATTAGAATGTCTTTAAATTATCTAGATTTTACACAACAGTTGTTCACTTTTTTTCTTTAAACTCTATTATATTTGACTTTTACAAATAACTGGAAAAATTTGATCAACTATCTAGATATCCATCGTTTCCGTTCTTTAATTTGCCTTGTTTATACGCTATATATAGTCTACCTTGCTTCTTTTTTTCTAATTCAGGAAATAAATGTAATTTTAATTGCAGTAAATACTCCTATTTCTAGCCTTCATAAATAGCTTTCTCTCATTTCTTATTCTTTTTTTTTTTTTTTTTTTTTTTTTTTTTCTCTTCTTTTCTTAGATTCTTATTTTATGTGCAGTTTATAATAAACATGTCGTGTTGATTGAATCAATCCCCGTTATTCAAAATTAACTGGCTCATTTACTGACAGCTGTCCAAAAGTTCAAATAGTCGACTGTATAATTATTATTACTCTAATATTTAATTTCTTGGTGACAAGTAAGTGGCAATAATTTTCTCGATCAAATTTAATATAGAGATCTCTTATCATACAAATTAGGTGCGTGTCTCTAGTGTATTCCTTCAGTTTTATAAGTATATAATAAATTTCTTCTCTTTTTTTTTTTTTTTTTTTTTATTTTTTTTGGTCCCTTTTTTTACATTTTTTTTAAAAAAATCGAAGAAGAAAACGACTTTTCTGTATAGATCTCGTTTTATTGGAAGAAAATAAAAAACATTCTATTATGAAAGAGAAAATGCGAGTTTTTAACACAAGTATTCATTCTTCGTCTTACAAATAAAACATTCTTTGAATGAATGGGACCAAAGCTGATATTCAATAATAATAGTGAAACACTAAATTTTAAATATAGACTAGTTGAATAATAACATTTTATGAAATGATTTGAAAATTTTTTTTATATTTAATTTTAATGAAAAGACACGTACACTTTTCTTTTAAAAATGATGAAAAGAATGATTACATTCAGAAGACCACATGAATAAGTTAAACACGAATATGGGACAATCCATTTTCGCTGAGAATCTAACCGTCTAACAACGAATTCATAGTCAAATTGGTTTAGTTTCAATGAGTAAAAATAGTTTTTAAGATGAAAATGTATAAATAAATTTTTTCTACATTTTCTTTTCAAAAATTTTATGTCTAGATAATCAATCTTACTTTTCACATTGTACAAGTCTATTCAATATCATTAAATAAATACTTGTAGATTTTTCTAAAGTGTTTACCGTTTAAGAAATTAGAAAGATAAAAAAAGAGAAGAAAAAAACAGCAATAATAAAGAAGAACAATGAAACTAATGATGTAAATGAACATGAAATGAGACTAAGATACGATCCAAAAATAGAACTTCAATAAACAGAAGATCAAAAAGATTAGCTAATAAGAACTAATATTATATGTAAAGTAACTTTTTCTAGGTAATAAAGTCTCTTTATTTATTGAAAATCATGAAAATTTTACAAATAAACATGTATAAAAAAAAAGCGAATTTTATTTTTTTAAATATTGGCGACGGCAGAAGGCTCATAAAATTTACCTCCACCTTCAGTAGCGGCGCACATCTCTGACTACAAGTATTTATTTAATGATATTTAATAGACTTGTACAATATGAAATGTAAGATTGATTGTTTAGACATAAAATTTTCGAAAAGAAAATGTAGAAAAAATTTATTTATACATTTTCATCTTAAAAATGCTATTTTCACTTATTGAAACTAAACCAATTCGACTATGAATTCTTTGTTAGATTCTCAGCGAAAATGGATTGTTCCATATTCGTGTTTAGCTTATTCATGTGGTCTTCTGAATGTAATCACTCTTTCCACCATTTTTAAAAAAGAAAAGTGCACATATCCATTGTTTTTTTATTCTGTGTTACACATTGGAATAATCTTTCATTAAAATACCATAAGAAATATTATTACTCTAACAAAATGTTTCTTGTTTCATGTCTAAATTATATCAACAATATTTTCATTAATTTTATTGATTAGATTGTACAAATTTTCGATTCTGAATCATTATCAACAAACAAAGATGAATCGTGAATGAATGATTTCAAACAATTAATTATTCTTGTTTTTTTTTCTTCATAAAACATAATTAGAAAACAAATTTTTTTTCTTCAATAAAGTCATGAAGATATTTCAACGAAACTAATCATAAGCTGCGATTCATTATATCGGATAAGAATCATAATGGACTTTTTCAAGCTAAAACGAAGAAGAAAAAGAAAAAACACTTTATAAAATGATTGAAGACATACTTCAAATTTTCTGTTAATATTATAAATGAACTTTCAATTAAAATAGTTTAGAATATTATTATTTTATGTTGAAGAGCAGTCTTCATTTCGTTTCCAATCAAAAGGAGAATGTGAACAATCAGTAAATCTTTTTCTCTATATACAAGTGGAACAAAATTTAAAAATAGAATTCTGTTAACCTCTAACCAAATACGTTAGATTTAATTTTAGAAAAAATTTTGAAGATTTTCTAATAGGAAGATTTTTTTGAATAACATAAGTCAAAAAAGTCGCCTGAGAAGTTAAAAGGTATATATAGTACAGATTTTGAACCTTTCGGCAAACGTCTCATAATGTGTATTCTAAACATCACTCACAGCCGTGTGACATATCATTTTGCTCAGAAAAGTTTACTTTACAAACATTTAAACCAAATTATTTACTCAAAAATTATCAAAGTTAACAGATTTCTAGAAAATCATATTTGGAACAATTTTTTTTTTAAATGCTCTCAAAAAGCTCCTTGACTTTTATTCCAATTAGTAATTGTCGATCTAATTTATCTTCTGTTCGTATGTTTTTAATATATTATGAGATTCAACTGACGTAAGAGAACAAGTAAACCGTAAAAATAACATTCGATTTAAAATAATAAGAATATATCATTAATTCAGATATACAATTCCTTATAGTATACCTGCACAATTATTTCTAAGATAATATAATTGATCTTGATAGGTACGATCAACAAATAACTAATGACCTGTTCCGATTTTGATCATCAAAAAAATTAACAGAATGAAAATATCAGTTTTTTCCATTGGCATGATGGGTGATGCGACTAACATAAGAATAAAAACCGTTAGCCTAATCCAGATATCATCAGTATTCTTTTTTTATACTATAATACTACCTTATGTTGTCAAAAAAGTTGAATTAAAATATATACGATCTGACTTTTTACAATAATAATTATTCGTTTGATACTAACGAGGGAAGGCAACGGATTGATAAATTGTTTTTAAGATTTTAGTGACACTAGTTTGTAGAACTTGTGAGTTATTAACTGATATAATAATCATTCGGACCGATGGTGCGTTTAACGGTGATTTTCGGATAATCAAAGTTTGCATTAGCCTATGTACAA
>CAJNOQ010001582.1:0-30162 GCA_905250885.1 Didymodactylos carnosus | reverse complement strand
TTTTTTTTTTTTTTTTTTTATTTATTTTTTTTATTTTTTTATATAAAATTATAAAAAATTATTTATTTTTATTTTTTTTTTTTTTTTTTTTTTTTTTTTTTTTTTTTTTTTTTTTTTTTTTTTTTTTTTTTTGGCCCCCCCCCCCCCCCCCCCCCTTCAGGTTTTGAAGGCTAAAAATGACTCAGAAAAGCTCTCTGCGGCCTAAAAATCATTTTTTATCGACTTTCGAGTATGCTGAGTTCAAACCCGATGAGAACAATTTTTTTTGGAGCCCTTCTGAAGGTTTTTTTTGAGATCTTATTGCCCAGAAAATCATTTTTTTATAGCAAACAAGGGTTGAAAAGCTACAAGATTCCTTCTACATTCTTATTCGTTATAGATTAAAAAAGTCAGGGATGTTGGCCGTTGGTAAGTCACAACGTTTCTCCTTCTCACCACACAGCGTGAGAAGGTGCGAGCGCATACATGCCTCTCACTGTATTATGTGCTTTTCACTGTATGTTGTCACTCTGTGACAGTGGGGTTGTGGTTTTATGTTTAAATCCATTGCTAGTTTCTGAGCTTCTGAACTATTAACGTAGCCAGAAACCGTCATGCCGCTACCGTAAACAATCATGCCACTATCGACGGTTTCTCGAGACCACTCAATTGCGCTACGCATTCATACACCACCGTCGCTTATAAAAAAAATAGTCTACAGAGGCGGCCTGCATCAGATCAGGGGGAGGATGACGCGTGTACAGCCTGGCTTATTGGATACAGATCACCTGGCTGGCTCTGTCCATATCTGGTAATGCATCGGCCCACTGAAGCGTGAAGTTTGAACTTCGTTGCCAACCTGCGCTACCCTTAATCCATCACGCGCAACGATGAGAGTCCAAGTACAATCAAAAATTATAACAACTTGAGAGTGTGGCTTCGGTGAAAAGGCTGAGCACTTCCATGTACCTTCAAACTCAAACTGTTAAAGAAAGCCAGGTAACCTAATAATCCAGAAAATTAGTTTCGAAAAATACTTGAGTTCTCAAGTTTGACGAGTCGATAACAATCGGCGTTTCTATATCGTAGTTTAACGTCATTGTGAACAAAACATTACCTACTTCACAGCGCAACCGTAGTTTTACGTCGTTTCGAACGGAGAAACCCGAAAAGCGGCGTTTTTTCTTAACCTGAATTTTACTCGAAAAATAAATTCTTTCAAAAGACATCAAAAACCACATCGCGCCAAGCAGTTTTTCACTCTGATTCCAAATCTCTGATTATTTTTGAGGAAAAAGTACTTTGGAACAGAAAAAATGGCAAAAAACTCTCAACAACCAGGTTTTGTGGTAACTTATAACTCCGCCCAGAAAGGTTTGTGCTCTTTTATGCTAACCATTTACACGTATCACATATAGAAGAATATTTGCTGAAAGTTTCATCAAGATCGGACATTAGGAAAATTAGGAAAGTCACTTTACTGAGCACGTATTTTGGAAAAATGGTTAGTGTAAGGCAAAACTCTGTTTTTCTTTCACAGAAAAGACACGAACGGAAAACCTTTTTTATGAATCGATAGCGCGGAAGCTCAGCTTTTAGAATATGTTCCATTTTTTAAAATCTTTTTCATTCGATGAAAAAACCTTTCTTGCAGAACTAATGTGAGAAAAGACCGTTTTTCGTGGCTTACCGTTCTCGACAACGTTAAGCACTGGAGCCAAATTTTTTTCACCATTAAATCGACCGTTCGCTAGTGTGTATTAGGTACTATTTGAATCTCGAAAAATCTCACTTTCGTGTTTTCTCCAAATGTCCGCTTGACTGCCCATTGTACGTCTGTAGTTAAAGTCTTTAAAGTCTGATACATTGAGAAAGAAGGAAGGACCCCGCCTTGCGGCTATCGTTACCTGTGTAGGGTGCTGCCGAATGGCAGTTTCAATAGCCCGATATCTTCCCTGTAGTTGACAAGCTTCTGAATTGGTCACCCATCTCGTTACTATTCATCAACCACAGCTCTGGACAGAAGGCTAGCCTGATGCAGAGTTCTTTTCGCCCAATTATTTGAGCTCCTCATACACACTTCACTAACCACGTACAAGCTTTCCGGAAAGCCACGAGGACTAGCCGGAGAAGCTGTATTATACGTCACATGTTGTGAGTATGCTGTCAGACGGGTGATCCGACGCACTAAGACATAAGTAACTTGCCCAAGGTTATTACATGACTTTGCTGGCGCCGAGGTTCGAACACAGTACCTTTGAAGTACGTGACGAACAACATAACCATCGATACATTGAGAAATTGATACATCTGCTAATTATCGATCGACTCGATTCTTGTTATATACGGCATTGCTGTTGTTACAGAAGTTTCTGCTGCTGAAATGTTTAGTTTTATTTCTTAATAGTGTAATAGATATCTATGAAACTTTATGTTCAGAGTTTTTAGGTGGTGGTCGTTCAACTCCGATTTAGTTTTTTTCCAAAATATATTTACAAACATCTAGTGGAAACCTAAAGAGTCTGTTAAATATTAATTGTATCTTCTTTTAAAAATTCAAACAAACTAGAATAGTGTCTTTGAAAATCATTCTTCAAGCACCTTTAGAATACATTTAGCAGAGATTAAGAGCAAAGTATGTATTGTCTACCTAATGGCACAAACCTGAAAAAGTTTCTCATAATAAATTTTATCATGAGAAGCAATTCCTTCATTCACGCATTTACTCTGAAACCTTCGAAGCTCCTCCCTCGCTCGAAATATTAGCGAAAAAATTCTTATGACTCAACGACATGTCGATTTCTCATTATAAGAGACTAATTTTTTCTTGATTGTTTTAAAACCTTGATAGTTCCAATTGATACATAGCACAGAAAAGATGTTGCTCATATACAATCGACATACAAGTTCATTAAATTCTGTATGAGTTTATTTAAAGCAGAAATCTTCTTTAAAGATGAAGTTAAAAGAATACAAACAAAATACTAAACCAATAAAAATATCTAAAAATTGTCACTCAACAATTCATAACAATCAATAAATAACGTTTCTTTGTAATTAGAATTCAACTGGGCAAACATCTAAAGCGAGAAAAAAATGATATAGAGCAGAGGAAGGCGAGTACACACTTTTTCGCGTATGAGTACAAGCTCGAGTATTTAGTGGTGGGCACGAGTACAGAACAGTTTTACTCCAGTATGTACTCGATGGCTTGTCCAACTAACGGTCTCCTTTTTTCGCTCTTTTTTCAAAGAACTATGGCAATAAAGTTAGAAAATAATCTAAAATTGTAACTAGATAATTCAGTAGATTAAACATTTCTCTATAAAATGAAATGAATCTCAGCTCTGAACGTTGATTCGTTATGAAAATACAGCTGTTGTACAAACAGCCCCAAAAATCGATGTTGGGGCTATCTAAAAAGCGTGTCTAAAAGAGTGAAGACGAGCTGGCAAAAAATGAACAAGTATACCAGTTTGTAGAAAATTGTTTGCTTTCCAAGATGTGATAGCTTGTCAAGTTCGAAACTATTCAAGCTACATACATATTGAAAAAGAGCGAAAAAAGGAGACCGTTAGCTGGACAAGCCATCGAGTACAAAGTTTTTTAAAAAAGACAGTATTGTTGTCAGAAAACTTTTCGTGTGATGATAGTATATCGATCAGTCTCTTCTGAATTAGTCTTTCTTTTTTAGTTAAATAGATTTTCATCCGAATACTCGAGTACACATTAAAAAAAGTTACGAGTATAAGTATCTAAAAATTTTTACTTGGGTATACTCGTACTCGCCCATCTATGATATAGAGTAACAGTAAGGATCTTTCTATTTATATCTGCTTAGTTTCTTTACCTAGCATACAAAACACACTTCTACATGTCGGGCACATACAGGTCGAGCTTAACCATGTTTCAGGTCTTGTTTGATCCTTAATAAATAAAATAACAAATTATTATAAGACTTTATTCAGTAAACGCAATATACCTGTCGACTAGCAAACCACTTTCCTAGACATTCGATACCTTAAGAATAAAACAACATTTTTGTTAACTAGAGAGATAATGTATGGATAAAACAAATAACTTACACCACATTGGTTTACAAAAGCAGGTACGACACTGACCATTATCACCAACATCGCATCTTTTCATCAATTTGACATTTGCATTATTCACGAGACAACCAATACAAGTTTCAAGTTCCTTGAAAAACAAAACAATATCACGCATTAATTTAGATATATTCTTTTTAGTATTTTATATAAACCTGTTGATTTGGTGGATATCGATATTTTGGATTATTTGCAATATGACGACGAAAGTCTTCGAGAAACAAATCGCTTAGTGATTGTCGTATGACAATATTTCTGGCATTTTGTACGGGTGATTGTAATTTGCTTCTCAAATCATTAAATTCAGATGCTTTAAGTCTGTAAATAAAAAACAAAAGTTTATTGAATATATATTTTATATGAGCAAAAAACAAAGAAGATTTTACAAACCTAATAGTAAACGGTGTCACTAAGGGATTTCCACTTCTCACCAATATATTTAAATATTGTGTAGTGATTGTCTCATTTTCTTGTAAATTAACATCATTAGCATCTGTTAGTTCTATATGAGCATTGGATTGTTGAGCAATATAAACATTGTATAAACCACATTTAATTATCCACGAATCGAGAACATATGATCGATTATTCGGTGTTCCACATATAAATTTATCAATGCGACGAAATTCAGTATTTATACTTGATTCAACTGCATGCCATGTATCAGTTTCTTGAGCAAATGCTCTCAATTGACGAACAACTACAACGCATAAGAATACTAGTGTCATGCTCAAGCAAAATAGACGGTTGTTTGTTATTTTTTTGACATACTTGGATGTGTATAACAATCATTTTGATGCCATCGTATAAGTGTAATAATAACCACAAAAGGAATAAATAACGAAAGAATTATAATACATTGAAAAATAATATTAATATCCGAAAATAGAGATTCCAATGTATTAATTAAACCATTATTTAAATTATACTGAGAGATAAGAAGAATAACGTAGCCTATTGGTAATAAACTTTGAAAAAAGATCTTTAGAGAAACACGTTTAATATGAAAACGAATAAATGCAATTTCCTCACTATCTAACAAAAATGAAAATACATTTTGTATTGAGAAACCAGCAGCGACAAGTTCATTTGGTGGAAAAACAATGATAAATGAAAATAATAGATATAAAAATGTTAAAAATAATAATTCTGGGCTATCATCTGAAAATGATGACATGATCACGAAACAATAAAATACATATCTATAAAAAATAAATCAATCATTATATGAGATACAAAAACATAATATACATAAGCCAAAATACATAAAAAGCGTTTTGATATTCGCCTCCTTAACTCTTTAAATACAAATGCAATTTGTCATGACAATGTAGTATAATCAAAATAAAATGTCTACTTTTTCTTCCATTTTTCATCAACAATTTTCATCCAATTACAGTTACCATCCTTAGACGTTAGAATACTTAAAAAGAAAGTCACAAATACTAATTGTGTTGTTGTAAGAAAGAAATATCTGTTATTACTATGAAACTTGTTTAAATTTATCAAAATCTCGGATTTTCAATTAAAAATTTGTTGAAAACTACAACGTAAATCATAGAAAAAGTAAAAATAAGTGATAAATGTTGTTATTGTTTTTCTTGGACAAAGATTAATGACCTGAAAAAATTTTTTTCAAATGTTCCGCAGTTACTGGATAATGTGTTTGAGGACAACATTTATATTTCGTTACATAATCATTGATACAAGTGTAGCAATAAACGTAACCGGATACAGTCACCACTGTGGGAATTTTACATTGGTTTTTACATAAAGGACACTGACGTTTTGCAATTGTATTATTACTAACTGTTGGTGGAGGAGGAATTGAATCATTTAAAGATGTTTGCTTTCTTGTATTACTCGTACTATTCCACCATTCAAGGAATTGTATTAAAAATAAACCGGTTGACAATGTTTGACTAAAAAAATGAAATGTTTGCATTACTTTTGAACTATTCTGTATTTGTTGTTGTTGTTCTTGTTTTTTATTATCGTAAGTTAATTTGACGCCGGCTAATTGTAAAAATGGACTATAATATTCAATGCGTCCAAATGCATATCCAAGACGATATAACCAACATAATGATTCCAAAAAAGTATGAATTTTTGGTACAAATTTGAGAACAAAAAAGAAAAAGAATTGTTTAAGTTTTGTTTTTTTTTCTTCTTGTGTACCAGTTTGTTGTCGATATTTTTCATATAATAATTCTAATTTTTGTTTAATATACGGTAAAAAGACAGAAAATATAAGTGAACGAATATGATGATTTGAAGAACGTTTAAGTCCATAAAAATGTTCACCAATCAATGATGAATAAGTTTGTAGATAAACACTTTGTATTAATGTTTCAATTAGTAAAACACATTCATCTTTATAACGATACAATAACATAAAACTTTTTGATAATGGACGCAAATCATGCAAGAATTTGATCAATTGACTTAAACATGGACGTAATAAATAGGTCAAACGTTCTTGTGCAAGTAATTCAAAAATACTTGGTAACGGGTTTTGACTAATTGTTGAAAAATTGAGCGTAGAATTAATATTTGAGGTATGATCGGTGGTAGACATAACTCTGAAACAAATTACAAAATATTTTTCATTTCTACTACAAGAACACAATATTCTACTAATAATACTACATAATTTTTACTACAATACACAAATATCATTAAACATATTGGTGAAAGAATACGTGCTACAGAAAAATGTAAATATTTTTAAAATTTTTTATTCTACTACTTGTCGGAAAACAGAAATTGTATAAAATGCTATCCGTGCTCGTAAGAATAATTTTTTTTTCCTTAATTTGTAAGCGTATATCAAAGTTTCCAAACACTGACAAAAACAGATAAGAAAAGTATCCCTGTAAACAAACAATAGGATTAACTAAAAAAATATGAGACGCAGAAGTAGGATACAAACCTAGAATAATTAGCAATAAGATAACTTCCTCTTTCTTGTTGATTTTTGGGAACTCTCTAACGGTCCAGTATATGATTAAAATATATTACAGTTTTGGGTTAAAATAAACTACAATCAATGTGAGCTCTTACCTTCTATGCGATAGACGTTAGTTTATTATTACTGCAGCCTACCTTGATCCAGTAAATATTGAAGGGATGTATATGATTCATTCTGTTGAAAAAAATCTTGGTGAAGGTAAATGTACACATATGAACGTGTAATCAAAGTATACAGTACCCTAACACAATGAAATGCACATTTCATTTAACGATGTGATTTAATTGGATCGATGAGCTGCTAACAGAAAAGTAATTGTGTCATATAGGCAAGGGAAAAAAAGACGTGCTTATTAAGTAGATGAAAACAATTGATAGGTATACCTCAAGTTAATCCATCAAGGCCTTATCTATTTTTTTGTTTTTATGTATGTAAAATCACCACAATATTCAATGACGATCTTCTGTGAGATCAAAAGTCGATATGCTAAGAGACTAGTGGTCGAGTATACATGCTGAGATGAATACAAAGAAATGCACATTAATTGTCCTTGACAATTCTACTTTCTGTATGTTAAATGCTGTCCACAATTTTTAGATATTTTCATAAATATTTTTTTTCCTGTGTTAAATAAACGAAAATTAATAAAAACACTACAATATTAAATCTATCAGTGAAAAAAAAGAATCAACTAGTTTATCCTTTAAACTACACAGACAACAACTCTCGGTAATAGTTCTCAAGTATTGTAGAACTAAATCAATACTGAAGTGACAGATCATTTGTCAAGATAAGTTAGAATGACGCTGTAAAGGAAGTTGTCATTGTATGTTTGTAGGTTGTACTTGTTTATTCTTTATAAAAATTCTACATTTTAGAATGAATTCTGGTAAACGGCTGGCAAAAACGCCACAGAATAATAAGAAAAATATCTTCTTGATCTAATGCGAATATTTTCTCTAAACTTTCTTATTATACAATTTTGACCAGTTAGAATGTCGCTTTAATCATTCTACAACGATATCCTTGTGGGTTATCTAAACATAAATTATCTTGATCCTTGCTGCCAGTAAAAACAGATGTCAAGTATATTAAAATGATAAACCCCCTACACTAAAAACTGGTCTGCAATACACAAGTTAATTCCAATTTTTGTGAGTCGATTGGTTAACGATAACATATGCATCGGCATGAACTCTAAAAGCCAATAACAACCGCTCTTTATGATTTCACCACTAAAAATATAGAGCAGGGCCACCCTAACGGTGTCATTGATGAAAATTCAGCGTTCGATATATAGTTTGATATCATTCTGTAGAAAGCTTCGAACACTATTTGTTAGTCTTTTATCTTTATGGGCTTGAATATTGTTTGAGTTCGTGGCTCGGCATCTTATATCCGCATTAGTATGTCACAACTAAAATGACACTTCGACTTACTGAGGCCCAACTGAAGTTCTCATTGGCAGGTTAAGTTTGGTAGAGAGATGATAATAATTCATTTTCGAAAAATAAGTTTACTCATCAAAACAAAAGTGTAGCGTAGTAGATGGGATCTTAGTAGTTCGGTCACATGCCGTGCTGCGGTGAAGACATGTGTCTTAAAGACTACACGTTCGGAAATTAGTGTTATAACACTGTTATAACAGTGAATGCAATAATAAAAAAAATGCGTTGATTGTGGAGCTTTGTTGTCGATGTATATTCAACTACTGTTGTTGTTGGTGACGCAGCGTCATTACAGCCAATAATGATGCAAATGCGTTTGCCTCCATACTGATAAGAAACACTTAAACTGCATGAATAAATTACATCGGTTGATAATTCTGTTTTTTTGCCTCAAGTGTATCTTGAACATAAAGTACTGAAGGAAAATTAAGCCTGGGAATGCTTTAATTTTCCAATAATTTCGGCAAAATTTGAAATTGAATAAGCAAAATGTTAATTACGAGAAAGTTTATTAGAGGGTTTTCAATTTTGATCTACATCTTTGAAATATCCCCTGATTATATTTTTCGAAGTTTTTGGACTAGAGCTAGTTACAGAGGTTTAAGTATTATTTAACCTTTTTTGAAAACGAAATTTTTTGACTTTAAAAATAAAACTAGCTGAAAAATATTTTTCCTGATTGGTGTCTCCAAGTAAAAATACTCTAAGAGGAGTGTCATGACCTCTTCTCATCACTTTCTCTGACATAAAATATTGTATTTTTTTGCTGAAAACTCGGGATAATAGTTATTTGTAATAAAGCCAAAGACTAGTCACTTTGGAATAAATATTTTCAAGCTCAAGTATATTCTCATTTTTCAGTCGATAAAAGAAAAATAAAAGGTCATAGATATTAAGACTAGTTTAGTCACGAAAAATTAGAGTCATAAATGCGAACCCCGCTCGACTTCATCTAAATTTTATTACGACGCACATACTAAATACTAAAAGTATAGAAAGATAAGTTTTTGAATGAAAAAATGGCATTTTTTTCTGAGTAATTTTCCTTCGGACATCTCTGCGTCAATTTGATTCTCGTAAGGGGAAACAATAGATGATGAAGGATGACGTACTTATACGTGGTCCCTATCCTAGAAACCAAATTTTCAAGCATTTAGAATGAGACTATCATGTCGTCAAAATCGGGAAGAAATGGCTGATAAAGCGCAATTAATCCCGATTTCCAGAGAAAATCGTCGATAAAGCGATAGATTTTTTAGAAAAATCTATGATTACTTTCAATTTCAGCAAGAATCGCGCCTGATCGTCGATTTTCTCTCAAAATCGTGATTAATCAGCAAAAAATTCTTAAAAGTCGCGATTAATTGCACTTAATCAACCATTTCGTCCCTATTTGACGACATGGGATAATATCTGATAACTAACATCCTAACGGCGTTTTCTTATCTATTAGGTAATTGACTTTTGCTTAAAATCTTACTTCTAAAATGGTCGATGGTTCTAATAGCTCAATTGCTCTTGATGAACCGAGTAAACTTAAACAATTTTCGTGGGAAGAATGGGATTCACAAAAAGTTGCTGTTTTGTTTAGGTAAGAAATGAACTTCTTTATTCATTGAAGTTAACAGATTCTATTTCTGTTTTAACACTATTTTAGGCTAGGACCAGATGGTTTACATCGAATCGTTGTTCGCCGTTATATAGAAACTGTTTTTGCTTTATCTGATAAATGGAAACAATTATCATATTATTTTGGTTCTATACCACGTATAAAATCATACGTAATAACAACGAACGAAGTTGATTTAATGAATCGTATTTGTGAATGGCATTTAAATGAAATTTATAATGTACGTTTTACACTAAATACTGATCAAATGATAGAATGGGATGATCTAATGAACTTTATACAAAATGCGCAAAATCATTTTCGTACATCAGGCGATTTTAAAAATGTTCGTACACGTTCAAAAACCGTAGCATCAATTCCTATTCAATTATCACAATATGTTGAGCATAAAAAATGGATACCACCATCACCAATTGCTTATGAACAACAACCAGTTCACCACATTACAAATTGCTCAAAAATTTCAACACCGATAACACAACAATCAACTGTTAAATTAAAAACAAATACATCTTCAATAGATGTTACTCCTAATGGGAAAATGCCAACAATAAATGATACGAGACAAATAAATGAACAGACACAAAAACAAAATGCCATCAAATATCCACAGACAAATTCTATCAAATCGCCTGCAAATCATGACATTTTGATAGTGCATAATAATGATCGAACAGTGAGTAGTCCAATCTCGTTACCAATTGTATCATCGACTTCATCTAACAATGATCGACATTCAAATAACGAATATCGAAACATAATACCACGTCCAAATATAAATATAAGATCAACAGATTCCTCCAATATGTTATCACAATCATCGCCACCAACACTTCAATTATCTGCTGGTATGCAATATTTGCTATTTCATTTATTTCTGAACGTAGGAAAAAATGCATCGATCAGTTAGTTACTGTAAAAAAATTTTTGTTAGTATTAGGTAACGTTTGTCTTCTGTACTCCATGTCGAATATCAAGCTTATAATAATAGACGTGTGTGTTTGCTACGATGTATGAAGCACTGCTTTTAACTGATTGGTTCTAAAACTGTCACCTTACTATATTTGCTTTCAACTTTACATTTCTTTTTTTAGGACTTACAAACGTTCCTTTGAGAGGATCGCTACACAATGCCGTCTCGTCAGTGCCTAGCTCATCAACTGATCGAAATGTAAATAGAAATTCATTATCAAAAGATCAAAATGCAACGAGAATCACTTCTACATCTCCAATTACGTCCACGACGAATAACATCCGTAATAATACCAAGAATAATTCATCTTGTTTACAAAATGGTTGTGATAAGACCAGTTTAGGACAAAAAGACAACGATGATTTATGGGATGAATTATGTCCAAATGCATTGCGACATGCCAAGATTACAGGTTCTGGATGGGTACAAATAAACAATGTCTACGTGCCATATGTAACCAAAAATCATCAACGATTAGTGCCTTATCAAGTTTTATTGTCATGTAAAATAGTTGAATCCGATGAGTATCTTTTAAAACAATCCTTGACAACATCAACAATGGATGATGCTAGATTAATGAATAAAATGATTCATGAAGCGTAAGTATTTTCTTCTTGATTTATGTGAGAAATCAATATCTATTTTTGTTTTAGTAAAATTAATAATGAAGAAATAACCGATAATTCGCCATTGGTGAATGTTTATAATGTTATGGTTGGAACAAAAAATTTAATTTATGTTAAATTATTACCAAAGGATAATCCAACATCAAAAATCAATCGTCAATATAAATCGGTATTATCATTGCGTGGAGGAACAGTTTATATTGGTCATCGTACTATACCATTTGTATGTGCTGGAAATCATAATTATGTGCCGTTTCAAGATATTATTGCTATTTATCCAACATTAATGTCACAATTAAAACCAATATCTCGTGTACCACGGATGCACGAATTAGATTATCTTAATCTCGTTAAACTTTATTATGCCGAAAATGATCTATCATCAGATACTTTACTAGTGGATATGACTGATTTAAAACAATCACAAATCATAATACCATCAAGAAATATGACATTAACTGAACATCATCTGAGAGAAAAGCAAAAATTAGAAACAGAACTTAGAGAAAAAACTTTATCATCTACTGGTATTAGTCAGAAACGTAAAGCTGATAATGAACTAGTCAACAGTCAAAAACATGTCAAAACAAATTCATCATCTAAACAACAAACATCTTGTCGTTATCAAACTTCACAACCGCAACCACAGCAACAGCAACAACCCGTACAATCGACAGGTAAACGTTATACGACATCCGTAGTAGCACCTAATCCTCGTTCCTATTTTACAATGCAACAACCACAACCATATTATCCATCCAGCACAAGAACGCATTACTAATTGCATTTATTGTTAACTGATGTATACTATTCATTTTTACTGTATATATATATATATATATATATATATAAAGAATAAGATTCTTGATTTTCTCTCAATCTTCTCACAAATAGGTGCTAGTTTTTTGCTAGATATCCTTATATCAGAAAAGTTTATGATAGTAAATGGAACTCTACCAACTAAAGTGATTGATCATTCAAGAAACTTAAATAAATGACTACTTGTGATTTTTGTTTGTGATATTAACTTTTAAAAGGATATTTTTTTCTCTTAATGTAAACAACAAAGATCAAACCATGTATTTGTTTTTCTCTCTTTCAGACAGTGTATATGTATATGTTTATACTCCTATATTTTTCTTGTTCCATAATGATTCTTTTTTCACATGTGTCTTGACTTTCTTCTTGTTGTTTAAATTAGCTTTACGATTCAGATAGTTACTTTATAGATGAATGGTTTTTATTTGAAATGCATGAGGCCTCTCTAAGCTTATTTATAAAAGTTTAAGAGAGTTTCAATTTTTTTTGTTTTTGTCCCTTTTCTAGATTAAAAAGCGTCAAACAATAATGCATTTATATACCCAGATGGGAAAAAATAAACCGTGAGTTTGATTTTTAATATATCTTTTTTACTATTGATGCTAGAGAGTCAGTTCAGGCGTCATTCCAAAGAGCAGATATTTTAGACATTACTATATATAAAAAGAACTAATACAGAAGACTACTCAAGTTTTCGAAGAAAAATTCTTTTCTGTGGTCTTAAAGTGTTGTGTTACTGGGTCATCAAAAGCGACATTAAAAATTGGAAATCTAACCCTATTATTGTACCGGTCATAGTTGTAGGCTTCAAAATACAAAGGATTAATTATCTGATAGTAGTATGGTTTTTATTATAGCGACTCGTTGATTGGAGTTAATATACTAGTACAATAAATTTTCTTTACTAGTATATGTGATGGTAAAGAAAACGCGTTCTACTAGTATATTAACTCCAATCAACGAGTCGTTATAGTAAAAACCATACTACTATCAGATAATTAATCCTTTGTATTTTGAAGCCTACAACTATGGCCGGTACAATAATAAGGTTAGGTTTCCAATTTTTAATGTCGTTTTTGATGACCCAGTAACACAACACTTTAAGACCACAGAAAATAATTTTTCCTCGAAAAACTTGAGCAGTCTTCTGTATTAGTTCTTTTTATATATAGTAGTGTTTAAAAATATCTGCTCTTTCGAATGGCGTTTGATTTGACTCTCTAGCATCAGTAGTAAAAAAGATATATCAAAAACAAAACTCGTGGTTTATTTTTTTCCCATCTTGGTAAACTAGTTTTATTAGCACCAGATTTGGCAATTCTGTCTGTTTGTAAAGTTTTTCTTCACGATCATATGATACATAGTACAATGAGATGATATTCTAAACTGGTCAATAAAAAAAGGGTTGTAACTCTCTTTTAAATTTTCATAAATGAGCTAGTAGTAGACACTTGTTTAAAAATAATCTCGCAACGAATTTCATGAGACTAAAACTGGAAGTGAAGGTAAAAAGCATAGAATAGACGCTTTGATATTTATTACTTTTTTTGTTTCAAAAAAGAGCAATTACTGGTTAAATCATGTTTTTTTAATGAAACTACGTTTTCCTTTATACTGTTGTGTGTCAAGTCATTTGTTTATATTTTGTATTTGTTATTTGATGTTCATCACTATACTTTTCGTTATACCATGTTTCTTTGTGGAGAGGATATTAATGATGCATCTCTGCGAGAAAAAATCGACCAAAATCCATCATAAAAAGGTTATTTTCCGGTGTGCATAACAGCTTTTTTTGTTTTCCTGTTTTTCATTTTTCACGCATCCGATCACTTTCTCTATACAATTCAACATTTTATCTTTAGAAGTAAACAATGGATGTAATATTGACGAAGAAAATCAACAACGGAATCATTTATCATCGATTGTTTCCGTTGAATCATTTGAAAGTATTTAAAACTTCTAATTTTTTTAAAACTGTACTCTGGTTGAGATTCTTGTTTGCTGCTTGTACCATTCTCATCATTGAATTTTATAATGCGCAAGAAAATCAACTAGATGGTTTAATTGTAAACTGATTATTATAGCGTATTTTCGACATTTTTAGATACATCGCTAAAGAATAATGGAAGTTCGAATAGCGATACAGGATCAACACAACAGCAGTTAATCAATGTCCCATTATCGGCTAATTCTCAGCTAGCGACATCAAAGAATAAATTGCTATTTTTCTGACTATATCAGATGGTAATATTTCTAACGGGAATAAAATGAGTAATTCATCTCGTGCCATTCTAGCCTCGAACTTGTTTTTTTCTGATGAATATCATTCTTAATTCTGGACATTTTTATTGTAGAGGATAAAAAGTGATACAACAAATTGTCAACAGAAGGAAACATTGAAGCGATTGCTCGTTCAATCGGCTGTAGTAAGAAACAATATAAACAAGATACAGTTTTCTAATAATAATAATGTCATCAAATAACGTATAAAATTACTTCAAATTGATACTAACGAAGAGATTAAGTCAAGAAAATTTTTTAAAATTAATGGATCTAAAATCTGTCCTCGATCATCACTAAACAAAAACACATCAACCGTTAGTATCACTCATCCTATAATTACTACGTCGCTTTCAACACCAACAAGACTCCAAATAGCAATAATCAATCCTTTATCAGCACTGTCATTAAAGCCACCAATTAACATAACATTAGCGCCACTCAGAATCAACAGAATTCTATCAGTAAAATTATGTGCAGCACAAATCAAACAAATGCAATTTATTTACCAGCAGCATTCTCTTATGTTTTAACTAACACAAGTAAGTGTTCGAAAGATTTTCCGAAACATTTGAGTCAAATATGTTAATGTTTAAAATGTGTGAAGTTTTCTAAAATGAGCTACCTTTTTCCATACATTATCTTGTGCACATGTTGATAAATAAAATTCAAAACTTATTTTCTCCAAATTCACTATTAACAGTTGGTCCAATGAGATAGTAAATAACTCCAATTTTAGCTTATATTATCAACTCTAAACATTTTGACAGATCGTTTCTAATTGGTCGTACACTTTTCTCTGTTTAGATCAGACGCTATTGAAATTTCAAAGCTTATGAACGACGTTCGCATCCACAGTCAACTCATCCCATTTGTTGTCTGTTCCAATTATGTCAAAAGTTCTGATTTCTCAATCCAGTGTAATTAATACACCATATAAAACGTTTACTTCGGTTCAAATTGATTCAGCAGCATTTGTTTTAGCTGAAAACAAATCATCATTAATTAGAATTACAAATCCAACGATACCTCTGGAAACGAATATATAATCGGTTCTTAATAACAAAATACAGAGAAAAGAGCCTGTTTAACTCAGCAAGTTTATCTCGGTAAAACATTTGATTGTTTATCAACTAATAATGGTCCAGAGCGTGTATCATTATCGAAAATAATAAAATTGTTTTTTTTCTGATGTTCGTCAATGACTATTCGAATGATATTGTCAATATAAATTAAAAATGAATATAATTAATTCAAATACTCATGAAACAAAATGATTACGAAAATATTATGTTAGTGGGAATAAAAAAAAAGACGAACTATTGGATGATGCATTTATTTTGATAATTTTATGATGAATTATAAAGCATTGGTTAGATACAACAAACATTTATAAAAAACACGGAAAAATAAAGGAAAGAAAAAACAATAACAAATGAAATTAAGGAAGAATATCAACTAAAACTAACTGATGAGTGTTAGAGCTAATTATGGTCACGATACACCGATGTGGACACAAAAATTATATTAAATGGTTGATAATACAGAATTAAGAAAATAAGCAAACGAGAAATAATTTTTATTTTTCGTATTTAGAAACTAATAGCTGTTAATAGAGGAGAGCAGATTGATAACGTTTGTCAACTTCTGTTTTTTTCGCTTTTTGTACATTCTCGATTAAGCCGAAACTTAGAGCAAAATTGACTTTTGAACCGACTGACAATTTGTCAATCTGTTTATATCTCTGTATGTCAAACAAACTTCTGTGGTAACACGGCCTTTTCGTTGTTTAAATGCGCACAAAACGTTCAGAGCAGCAAACAACAGAATCACAGAAATCTCTTGCATTTTGTAAAGGCTATCGTAGAACGGTGATCAGCAACATGTAAAATATTCAAGCATACTTATTATTAAATTTTCTTTTCTATTTTGTGTCTAAACCGTAGCTGCCACCTTGTCCAGACAAATTCTGATTTTTTGAATTTTTTCCGGGATTTGTCCGGATTTTGAGAATTTCCTGCTTTAGCTCCCTGATCGTGAAGATTTTTAAGTGTTTTTTTATCTATATAGTTTGTGGAGGTTGCTTTTCTCATATTATAGGTCAGCTAAAGTGCCAGTTACTTTTCGGATCAAAAATATACATTAAAAAAACAGCGTGTCGATTAAAATAGAAATTTATCTTTATGTTTACTGTTTTCTTCTATATTTTATCGGGTAAAATCATATAGAGCTAGAAAAAGGTTAAATAAGGCAATGAGAATGCATTTTTTTTTTGAATTTTTGACTTTTACAGCTGGCAGCACTGGTCTAAACGTTCATTTCAGTGTTTACAATCTAGCAGTGATAATGAAGCCAATTTATTTGATATACTAACTACTACGTTTGTATTTGATACTGTAGACAATATCAATTCAACATTATTAAATGAACTCTAAGAATTCGATTTAAATCTAAAAAAGTTGAGTGAAGTTAGTAATGATGATACGTCAGCATTTGCCTATAGTGACCATTTTAATTAGCTTATTAATGAAACAAAGTTCACTAATAGTTATGATGATAAACTGCTAATGAATAGAAAGTATCGTATGTTATCAAAAATAGAAGGAAATTATGGTAATAATCAATCATTCCACAGCTCTAGCTGAATAAATAAGAGTAATTGTGAAACTGTTGAAATAGTTATGGTCGAAGTGATGCTCTTATTAAATCTTTTGTTCGAACAGATTATGTAATTAGTCATGTATACACGGGTTTCTTTTATTTTATAATTGCTATGAAGTTAATTTTTTTATTTATATAAGTTTTGTTGATTCGATGTTTTTTGTAATTATATTTCGAAATGAGTCATTATTTCAAATTATTTTGTATACACGACTTTAATGAACTTTTTTACGGCTATCTTGAAGAGTATTTTATTGTTATGTTTTTTTCAGACTTCTCTAGAAAGATACGTTTAAATGATTCTTGTTAAATAATTATACAAAGAAAAGTGGTGAGAAAACTTTGATCAATAGTGTGAGAAAATACTTTCAACTGATATTTGATTTAACGTGTTTTTGATTATTTTAGCATCGGTTATTCTTGATTAAAATAGTTTACACAATGGAAGAGGAGCAGATAAAGTAACACGTAAATTTGACTCAAAGTATAACGTAAAATGAGTAACGTTCAAGTACTTATCCTTTATATGAAAGGTAATTTTACGCGTTCTCTTATTTGCCTTACTTATTTATCATTGTTATCGAACAAAAGTTAAAGTGACTAGTAAACGTAGTATGAATGCATAAAGGGCACTCACCAAATAAAAGAAAAATCCTTCACAGGATATCATTCAGCTGATAAAACCCTTTTTGTATTCGTCTGACTTGAACCATTTTGTTTTCCATTCTTTTGTTTCTAATGAAAACATTTTCAAATAATTATTAATTCATTGAAAGTAACATTAAGTTCTTATTGTTAAAATCAAGTGCCACTGGTGTAGTAAAAAAAGCAACAACGATTGTATCATTCATTTCCGGTTAACATTCTAATATGTTAGCATCTTGAACATTTGTTGAAAGTAACTTCAAGACATGACTTAACGTTACTTTATTTCTGAAAAGCTGGATTCGTAATCGTCCTATATTTATGAAAGTGGTCCTATATTGTCCTATATTTCAGACATTTGTCCTATATTTGCTGTATTTTGGGTAAATAGGGAAACACATTTGCCGCTTGTTTCCGCAAAGAACACGTAACCCATTGTACGTATTATTTCTTGACTGTTGTATTTGTATGACTATGACTTGTATGACTCTTTTTTGAAGAGAATAATGAGTATAAAATTGCTACAAAGTACATGATAAGATTTTAATTAAATCTTTCACACATCATCATCAGTAAAATGAACATAGGAAGAAAAGATTACTAATTACATAGTCTGCCAATGTGAGTATAAGACAAAGAAATTAAAGGAACAATTTTGCTAGTAGGAACAACGTGCCAGTAAAAGTATCTATTGAGATTGCACTAGATATGTTATATAAAAGAAAATAGCTGATATATCCTTCTGTCGACAACAAATGAAAAGACTACTAGAATTAGCCGTTTGTGATATACTATTGAGATTTATGAGTAATTATTACGTGCAATCTGATGGAGTAGCAATGAGTTTACCACTTGCACCAATACTTGCAGACCTATTTATGTCAAAACTCGAAACTAAGTTAAACAGATTTTCTAGCAGTAAACCATTACTATGGCTTCGATACATGGATGATATATCTCGCAAATTCACAACAAAACAGAATATTAACCATTTTTTTCCCTTTGTGTGTTTTTTTGTGAAGTAAACTTCATGGTATCGACATTTTCATCGATTTAAACACATATTCATATTCAATTCGATCGATGACCTACACAGAGATGGCCTCAGTGATACTCTGGTGTTTTTTCACCATACTAAACGGTGTTGGTTTAGTGAAAAGAGACGTCCTATATTATTAGAGAAGTCCTATATAAATTCTTTTTTCAAATCCTATATTTTTAGGAAGGGCTGGTACGAACCCAGCTGTAAAGTTATTATGATTTTTAATTGATATCTAAAATAATTTATCTTGTAGAAACTTTATTCCCTATATGGTGTGTGTATGATCTTTTACTTGTTAAACGAATATAACAATCGAATATCCTTCAGTTCAGCAACAATATCCAGTTCAAGTAATTAACATGAAATTTCATACAAGCTGCGTAAACGACGCGAGGTTCGTCAAATTTAATAGCCTCTAATTATTAGTGCATTAGTAACAGTAGTTTATTCGTTCACCTATATAAAATATATAATTGGTAATCTAATAGTCTCATATGAAGATTAATTAAAAACTTTAAACACGATACTAGGAGTCATAATATTTATACAAACAGTGAAAATATATAAAATTATTTTAAAAATAAACTAGGCTCGACCGGCCAGTTTAATTTATCATCCAGTCTGGCCTGAAAAAACTAGTTGTTACGGTACCGTTCCAGGCATTCTTTCCAGTCATTAAGAACCGACTAATAATTTTCTTTTTGTTTCAATCCAAAATCTAATATGTCGGATATTAGATTCGAAAGTGTTTTTCGATTCAGTGAACTTTCATCGAAAAGTCAGTTTATTGAAAACTTTTTAACTGATTTTAGTAGATACTTAAGCAGTTTTGTCCTAGTAGTTTTTCGGTGCGCTGTTATGACTTTTGTCTCGTTCATACACAATCTAAGATCAAGGTTTTTACTACACTCTGGTTAAAAATCGAGATGTCAATCTTTTTATGATGAACCGCTTTATGATAAAATCTCAAAATATTCAAGATATGTCAACGAACTGACAATATATGAAGGGTCAGTACAGTCTCATACATCACTATTCAACCGAAATCTTTTCTTGGTACTTCATTCCAGTAAAAGGTTCTTGTCAAATATTTTCTATACAACTAGATATTTTTTTTTCTATAAATGAATATTGTGTGCAATAGCATGAAACTGTTGTTCAACACTAATATATAGATTTTTGATCAAATTCAATAGACGCTTATTGTGATCAGCATATCTTTTTTGTTGATTTTTCGATTCTTGACCAGTATTGATCTGCACAAATTTCAAAATCAAAAATGATTCTTCAATTTTCCATTTGGTCAAGAACGCCGAAACCGTTGGATGATTACATTGAAATGCTCGATGAATACGATTGTGATATCCCTCAACACTGTTGTTGGTGCGAAAACTGATTTCGTTCATAAGAGAGTGAACATTCCAGAGTTCGATCAAAAATAGTAGTGGCTGGCGAGCTTTGTTGCGAAGTCGACCAATATAATTATCTTCCATATAATCGATAAATTGAGATCGATAAATTGTACTGCTATGCTACCATGGTATTCCTTTATATAAAACTTCGAAACCAGCAATAACTTCACCGGGAGCCAGAAATGTTAATGCAGCAAATTTATTTATATTATGCAAACACAGGCTCATTGTCATACCGTGCCTTGTGTGTTCATGTGAGGATCGGATATTATTTTGGGATTGTTGACTTTCCTGACATTTCAAATACACTTTGTTATTATAAGCTGTATCATGAATGCACAAATAACCGTCACGGATTAGCAATATTTTATTTTTAGATGTTTTTGAAAAACTAACAGGAAATCCGGCATTAGGAGTCGCCATGTTTAATAACGATAGAAAAAGTGGCAAAAAACACTGTTATTTCTCTTTCTAAAAAGGAGAATGTTTCCTTTCTTTTGGACACAGACGAGCACATGCTCTCTCTTTATCTCTAAATTTCAGACGTATAGCGATATTTTTAATATATGTAATCCGTTATTTTTATACACATGAGACATTTTCACTATCAGACAGAAAGAGAAACGACACATTTTGAAGGTGAGTAAAGCCGTATCTTATAAGTCATAAATCAATGTGTAAAACTAGTTAAATATAGAAATGTTATGTTAGTAGGCAAGTGATTTGCATTAGTTAGCTTCCATAGTTATCGATACCTACGAACTCTGGAACTAGAGAAAGAACCACAGATATGATTACAAAAACCAAAATTTCCGACTACATTTGATATACTTATGTAAGTCTGAACGCACTAAAGAGAATCTTCGATAAACTCACTTTTCGATGAAAGTTCGCAGTACCGCCGATCTTATACGAAATAATTTCTTGCAGAAAAAAGCGCGATTATATTGTTATCTTGAACACGGAACGAACATATCGGCAATGTTTTAAGACTTGTTATTGCGAAAATCTGCATCTCATAAAAGACATACACCAAATACGGTGAAAATGCAGCGTGAGCTGCAATGTCTTCATGTCTTCAGAAGAAAAACTCAGCACGACATCATACAACAATTTAATATGAATGAAAAAAGCAGAAAAAAAAACAAAATTTGTCTAATATTCATTAAAGAAAATCTTCAATGCCAATTCTTATTTACAAAACACATATACATGACTTAATCATTTACGAGGCCAATAGCGAGGTGTAGGAATGTCGTTCGTTGTTATGTATTTATATTTTCCCAAACGATCATCATAATCAATTTTGTTGCGTGCAAATATTAAACGTATGTCAGCATGTAAATAAAGTTTACCCGTTTGTGATGTGACGAAACTAGAACAAAAAAAGGAACAAAAATAACAGAAAAGAAAAATAACGGATTATGAATGCATAGAAGAGAGAGTATTACCGTAAATGTGCTAAATATCTTAAATTGCCTTTTGTTTGATCACCATTTTCTGCAACATAAAGTTGACGTTGACGAATGAAGGTCCGATGATCTGGAGGCATATCTGTTAAATCATATGAAATCAAAAAAATATGAACAACTGTTCGATTTGGATTGAATAGTGCCTAATGAACAATAAAAACAAAAACTTTTATTGAATTAGATAAATAAAAAGAAAAGTTCATTATATACCAGTTGTACTGTTCCTTTTGTGGGTGTGTGATAACCTCGTTTTGGTAATGAAAGAAGATTGACAAAGCCCTACAAAAAAAGACAGAATAAATATCTACCATGAGTCATTAAGAGGCTATAAGGGCGAAATAAAAAGTGGCACTATAATAAACTTTTTCTCAATCATAGTTATTTTTGATATCTACTAACTGAATAAATAAAAAGACGAGTTTCTAATATATAACTTCGCATTTACATTTCTGAGAACAAATAAGTCTGAACTTATATCAATCAAGCCTTTTATTTAGCTGGATCAGACATTAGCAAGACGAAATTTTCCATACTCTCTCCTATCAATTTTTCAGAAAATCACAGACACTCGCTCCTTCCTATTTTTTTCTCAAAAATTGCCACCCTATGCCTCTTCCTGCCTCATCAAAGTTTTAACCATTTAAGAACATTTTTTAGAATCACTAATGGTGCTCACGATCAGCAGGATATTGACGGGACAGGACAATCTCGCTCACTTCTGGACCTGCTAGAGCGGTATCTGAAGATTGAAACAACAAGGAAAACATCCATTTCATAAAAGACACGCACCAGATACGGTGAACATGCAGCGTCAGCTGAAACATTAAACCAAAATGCTGAGACTGGTAATATGACGTGTTTTGGAAGAAACAATCCACTTGCTCCAAGTTTAATGGTAAATCCATCGACTGTACCACACGGCAACATTTTCCCACTCAGCACTGATTCCTACAAAAGAAAAATTATTTTCTATTTTTTATAACAATGAACAACCAAAAACTTACCACAAAATTTCCACGAAGAAAGTTTGATGTTTCAACAAGTAATTTTTCTCGTGAACTATTACCAATTGCTTGTGAAATTTCGTGTTCATCATCAGCTTCAAATACACTGCACGATAATACACTCCGTAAAGTACGAGAATTTACAGCTCTTTTAGATACTGATGAAGAGTTTTTCAATGTTGTTAATGTCTTTGAAGGTTGTTGTTGTCCTGCGACTGGTGATCCTTGTCGTTGGTGTTGTTGTTGTAAAATATTGCCATTATTAAAACGAACTCGATTTTTATATAATGTTCGTATTGCTCGTTGATTTGATCGTTTAAAATCAATTTCTTCGGGTTGATTTTCGTTTTTCAGTTCATTATCTTTTTCATTATCGTCGCCACCTTTATCTTTGTTTGAAACTGGAAATTTCATAGGTATTTTTACTTTATCTGTAGGACTCATAATAAAATGTTCAAGTTTTTTTTTCATTTTCAATGCTGACACATCATCGTGGTTTTCCTCTTGATCATCATTATTCGTCGGCATATCGATATGAAGTTTATTTTGTTGCTGTGGTAATAAGCAGTTAAATGTTGCATTGGCCGAAATGGCAGTTGGTATTTGTTCCATATTTTTATCATTTTTTGCTAAATCATCATCATCACCATCATCATCATCATTCGTACGAAATTTCTTCTTTTTTGAACCACATGCACATGTTCTCGACAAATACGATAATATTCCTTCGTGATCTGTATTATCAAAGTTAGAACAAGAAAAACTCGATTCATCTTCTTGTTCGTCATCTTTATCTTGAAATAAATGTCGATAATTTGAATGATTAGTACCACCAATAGTAGCACCATTGATTGGAATTGGTAATGATCGTGGTCGTTTTTGGTTTTGGTACAGTGATTGTTGTTCTTCATCATCACTGGCACCAACTATAAATTTTGTTGTATTGGAAAATTTGAGACATTTTGGACAACAAACACCGCTGATTAAATTATTTTCATTCTCTAATGCTGGTGTTGTCGCTATTGGTGTTTGTGATGTGGTATATGAACTTGGTGATGATGAAAGTGATGATAACGGAGAATAAGTATAGTTATTATCGTTTTGTTTTTTAATACTAAGATCGTTTAATTGTTCGACAAGGCTGTGAGACTGAATCTTCAAATCTGGAATTGGTGGTGTTTGAAAAATACTTTGATTGTTATTCTTGTTGACTGTACATGATAAGGATGCTGCTTTTGATTTGAACGGTGTAAGAGGCGATAAAGGACAAGGTAAAAATGGCTGTTGAAGATCCTCTTCGTCGTCTTCACGTGTCGAAGTGAAAAATGATGCTAAATTTTCGCTAGTTTGTGCTGAGCAATAGCCAGATGAAGTTCGTAAATGATTTGGACTTGACTGATTATTTGAAGAAAAATAAGACGATTGATTATCACTGTTTAATCTGGTAAATGGCGATAAATAACTTGAAGATGAATAACCTGATGTTGGTGATGATTGATTGCTTTGTACATATGACGCTGATGACTGAAGTAATGGACTGTTCAAATGACTTGAAGAATGTATTGATGATAAACTGGTCTTAATGCTTGTGTCAAAATAATTTGAATGACCTTAAAAACAATGAAAAGAAACTGAAATATTAGAATTCTCCTATATCACGTTTGCATTATGAAACGTCTGACTCTTCGTACATGAGTTGTATGCTTTTTTAGGCACCGCTTATTCTACCTCTAGTCTGCTGAAGAGCACACGGCTGTTCTTTTACCTCCTTTATTGGACATTACAGATGATGCTGGTCTTTCTCCGCTGACTATTGCTGAATTTGTATCAGATGATTCCAGTAATGATTGAAATTCGCTGTGCTTTCGGTTAAGTGGCGTCGATGTTTGAGGAAAAAGTGATGATTCATTGCAATCTGTTGTTGATCGTCTGAATGGTACTGAACGACCGGGTATTATTTGCTTGAATTGTTGTTCAATATCATCATCAATTCCTGTACAATCAATTGGAACATTTAAATTATCAATAAAAAACTGTTTTGTTTTAGGATGGGGCCTTTTGAAATTATTACGATCAATTTTTAGACGTGAAACGGGTCGTGTTAAATAATCATTGGAACTAGAACGTCGTTTATTAGTTATTTTCAACTGTAATGGTTGTTTTCTATAACCAGTGTTTGTTGGTCTCTCATCGATATCATCATTCATCGATAATTGAAAAGTGTTATTACATGTAATATCTGATGAATCTAGTTTTGAACGTGGAACGGATAATGAACGTTGACCTTGGAATAGTAATGAAACGGTTGACTGTTGTGGCTTTTCGTGAGAACTACTAGTACTACTACTACCACCACCATCACCAGTACCAAAATCTGACAAATCAAATACCATTGGAAAAATTAAATGAACTTGTTCACAATTTTCTTCTGTAGTAAATGTTGAAGAATATTCGTCACCACCGGTTAAAAGTCTAAAAAACAAAGATAGCTATGAGTTTATTTTTGCTTTCAGATGCCACTACAAATCTTAAAAAAACGTTTTCTGCTAAAAGTTATTCGTTTAATTCCACTGTTACATGCACCATACTTCAGCTGCCATGTCTAATGTGATCAAAGATTAATTTTTTTTTCTATTACTTGAGCCATGCTGAAAACTCGGTATCGGATTATTACTCTTGAATCATGATCATACCAGCAATAGCGTGTTAGTTAAAAGATATCGTTGATTATGACGATTGGTCCAGAATAAATGTCCCATTCAGTATTTCTCAATATCTCGATTAAGGTTGATCGCCAAGTCTTAATCTTTTTTTAAAAAGATTCCTCATTCAGTTCTCTGCACAAAAAATATTAAACATTTCTTTATATACTATAAGAATAAAAAAATATAGATGAAATACGGGAAAGCTTCAATACCGATTACTTTCAAATCCAAAGCGGAATAAAAAGATATGTATTTTGAACACGGTGCTATGCATAAAAGTGGAATCGAAATGTATGCTCTGGTGCCCCGTAATGTCACCTTTCTTTTCTTGTACCATAAGTTAGCTACAAACCTTTTTTTCTGCCACGAGCAAATATTTTACGAAAAGTAAAAAAACGGGAAAATTTGATTTGTTCGCCGTGGCACAGGAAACGAAATGGGGCTGTTCGACTTGCTCTGTTCGGATGTAACAGAATAATTATTTTGCTTTAAGATAAACCAGATCTGACATCATAATATGTGGTTTTGATCAAATCATACAAATTTTCTTAAGTGCCTCAAAACTGCAGTTAGAAAATGATGATTTGGGACAAAATCGCTAAAAGAAAAAAAGGTTCTCCTGCAACCGCTTGATCCTCTGAAGTGTCTTAAATATGGCCAGTCGATAGGGCTTTTCGAGAACTATAGAATGGCTATTTTCTCTTTTTTTATATCGCAAAATATAAGGGGCTGAAATTGAAAAACCTGTTTTTTGGATTTGAAAGCAATTGATATAGAAGCTTTCCCGTATTTTCTCTATATTTTTTATTCTTATAGTATATAAAGAAATGTTCAATATGTTTTGTGTAGAGAATTGAATGAAGAATCTTTTTAAAAAAAGATTGAGACTTGGCGATCAACCTTTACCGAGCTATTGAGAAAATACTGAATAGGACATATATTCTGGGCCATCCGTTATTAGTAGTTTAAAACGTGCTTTTTCTCTTAAGTATTGATTTGATTTTTATCTTTTTCTTTTCTATTGTCGATTGTCGGTATTTTTTTTCCTAAACAGGATAATGAAAAAAGTGAGGAAACCTTGAATGTTACCTGTATGATACATCTCCGGCTGTTTTACATTTGAATATTTCAAGCCATTTTTGTAATGGTGAAAACTGGATGAGATGTTGTAACTGTTTATGAAAAGACTTGTAAAGTTCGTCAAAATTGAATAAGGAAAATTCGTGTCTGAAACAAAACAAGATAAACGTTTGGTCACAAAATCAAAAGACCAAAGTACAAGAAAAATAGTTTCTGTATTTGTTTATAATAGTTTATGACGTTTTCTAATAATAGAGCAATGATTACTCATTAGTGTACTCTTTTAGAGACAATGAAAAAAATAAAAAAGAATGATTAAAACTCATATGAATTGATATATGAAAGAAAAATGTTATGATTTCACGTACTTATCCGAAATTGATTAACATACAGAATATCATTTAGATTAGGATCATATTTATTAATTAGTATAAAAAATAGTATAAAACTGAACAAGCTAAACTTTGGGTTACCATGAGACAAATTTACGTATATTGACGATTACGTTTTCTCTCTTTCTTTGCGTGCAAAAAGTGACATGGACACAAAAATAGAAATATTCAAACAGATGATAAAAGCAAAAAAATGAGAGGTATATAGTTTGAATAGTATTTTAATATAAATAAAATAGACATTCATATATTCATATATATATATATCTATACACAAACACGATCGTGTCGTCGTTATGTATAACACACATACAACACTCTTTCATTGCATCAGATTTCTTTCTCCCTTTTTTATTTTTCTCTCTTTTCATGTGCGACCAACTCCACACCCACAAAAAGTCTGTTTGATGATGATAAAAATAACTTTTTTGATTAATTAAACTTTAATGGATCTAATATATCTACTCTATTTTAGTATATAAATGGGCGGTTATTTTTTAGTTTTTTTAACCACAAAAAAGAAAAGACGACTCTTTGTATCTACAAAAACAACATCATAGTTCTAACTGCAGATAAACATATTACTCCTTTTTTCTTCTTCTTCTTTCAAAGACCGAACATATGGATCCATAAAAATAATGTTCTATATATCGGACTTATTATTCTAATGTTGTTGTTGTTGAACAAAATCCTTGGTATTTTTTCATATGTAGATACATATTCAAGGACAAATCATGTTTTGGTATTTACGTTGAAAGAGAGAGAAAAAGATGAAGACAGAAGAAGAGAAAAATATAAAAAAAACAGAATAAGAAATAAAGAATTTCTTCGTGTGATTAAAGAAACACAAAAGAGAAAAAGTAAATGATTGCTAACATTTGACAAATTTTACACAGTAGAAAAACTAATTTGAAGCAAATTGTTCTATCATTGTTGCTAATTTTTATCAATGTTAACTGCTGTACTGAATAAACAATATCCTTCACAGAGTAATAAAAAATCAAGGACAAATTTTGAGACACAATTGCTTTATCTGTTTACGTAAAAAACTTTTTTTTGTCGTCTTATATTTCAGAAGATACTCGAACAACAAAGCAAAAAAATGATAGAGTTCATTCGGAAACTGGTGAGTACTCTTTACTCTCGTTGCAGAGAGAATTGACGCAGAATAACTAAGATCAATCATTGCATATAGTCGACAATTGAAGAAAATTGTCGGATTTTTTTTATGATAACAAAAGTCTATTTGTAAGATAAATTCATCTCTCTCTCTCTCTCTCTCTCTCTCGTTTCACTGAAGACTATAGTGAATCAACTTGTTTTAATAAATACGATCCGCTTTTCTCTCTTTGAAGTGAACAATGGCTCGTCATTTTTAATAAAATTAGCGATAAAATTAGATTTTATTAAGCTTACTTTTTACATAAGAAAAGAATGGTTGTTATGTGATGTTTCGAAGATAAACAGTTAGTTTTTAACATCAAATTCATATTATTCTTATTTAGAATTTAGATTTAATAGCAAACGACTCACCTGGTTAAGTATCTTTAATTAATAAAATCACGTGTGTGAGTATTTGACGTTTGTTTGTTGTATTTTGAGTATTCATTTTCTTTTCCTCAGGAGAACGGAAGAAAAAGTAAAGTAACCATATATATTATATAGATAAATAAATATATATATATAGATATATAGATATACATGTTTTTATGTACCAGATAAACCGAAAAAAGAAAAGAAAAGTAAATTTCTATTTAGTAAGACAAACATTAAAAATGACATAAATATTCTCAAACAAAATGTTATTGAATTAAAAGAATATTTTAATCTTATTAGTTATAAATGAGATCATCTATGTTTAAGAACGTTTACTATTATCACACGATTATATTTTAATTTGAAAACATCTGTGACGAGATATTGATGTATAAGTGATGGTCCTAGTGATTATTATTAATTAATTTTCAACCTTTATTCATTATTATATAAAAGTTTATGATTTCTTGTAGATCATATTCTAATTTACCATCTATTAGATCCTAGAAACACGGTAAATCATGTATGACTGTTATCTGTAAAAGAATAGAATTCATTTATCTATTTCTTCTCCTTTTCCCTAACTGACTTCACTACAAAACTAGAATAGTTTGTACTCGTTTTTATTATCTCTAATGAAGAAGGATATGATGAAATAGGGACGATATAGATAATTCAATATAAAAAAGGACAAAATTTATCAAAACAAAGGGAAAATAATCATTCTATTTTATATAACGATTATCATGTTAGTATTGTTCTTACTAGAGCTCAGTATTCACATTTGTACACCATTATCATTAAATTGATTTTTTTTATTTCTTCTATGCATTCATTCACTATGAGTATAGAAAAAAATGTGGTATTATTTTCAACAAGTGAGATTTGTCTCCTTGATTTGCTGACAGAATCAGACTTCAATACAAAATGTTGTATTCACTTTTTATTTTTTACTTCTATTTCAATAGTACTAGTATGTTAAGCTTTTATAATTCTTTAGTAGAACAATATTCATTTTACCTGTATGTTTTAAATTCGAATGCCCATCTTTCAATTAATTCATTGTTCTTCGAATGAATACAATATGAAAATATTTCATCATGTTCTTTTTCTCGTTCACAATAATAACAATCCTTCTTAACAAAAACGTCGATAGTAAATGGAATACGATTTTGAAGTATGTTGCGTAATCTATCTTTTAGATAACTGACTATTTGACACTAAAAAACAAAGAAAAGAGATAAAAAAAAAAATAACTGGATGATTATAAATGAGATGTAAGATGCACCCAGGGCAGCCTTGCAGTGAAATTTATTTTTCGACACTTCATACACCATTCGATAGAGAATTTCGCGGTGATCACGAATATCACTTCCAA
>CAJNOQ010001581.1:18220-30198 GCA_905250885.1 Didymodactylos carnosus | reverse complement strand
TAGTTTTATTTCTGATTCATTTATGTTTATTACTTTGCCGGATAACATGTTTTTAATTAAAATAAAGAATATTTTGTGTTATATATAATAATTACTCATTTTTATAACAAAATAATTTCAGCCAATTGCATTTAGACGCTGAGACGCAGCCGCTAGATCGAGACGCAAATTGCACCTACCCCGACGGACATCCACGAAGAATTTCTGATTCGATGATTTTTTGAACCATCAATATTTGGTCATATTTTAATGCATAAATGCGCTGAACTATAACAATAATAATGTTGAAGAAGGTAGTTCCATAGTAATAAATTTTAGTATAGAAGCTGTCTTTTCTATGTGATACTTGGTATAGAAACATTTGTTTCGACCCCAAACCAAATTCTGACTTATGTTGTACAGTTTTTTCGTTCTAGAGAAAGACAGTTGTGGCTTTCTCATGGGATAAACGTCAGGACACAAATATGTCAAAAAAAACTTTTCATCAAAGACTTTTGCGTTGGATTGGGGTTTACTTTCATAGCTGATTTTCCCGGTCTAATTATTATTTGTAGATTTGTACTTATTATGGAAAAAGACTCAACATATACTGGTCAGAAAGATAAACGTCACTCAACATTAGAGGATACAATAAAAAGCGACCAAAGTAGTATACTTGATTTTGGTAAACATGGAATATTTGTCGAGAGAACGCTGGCACTCATTAAACCAGATGCAATTCAAAATACAAATGAGATTGAAGATATGATACTGAAAAGTGGTTTTACCATCTTACAAGTGTGTTCACCTTTGATAATAAGCCATTTATTTGATTATTCTTTTCCATTTTAGAAACGTCGAGTTACATTGACAGCTGAACAATGTTCCGATTTTTATAGTGAGCATTATGGCAAAAAGTTTTTTCCATCTCTCGTTGCATTCATGACGAGTGGACCAATATTAGCCATGGTGTTGGCGAGAGAAAATGCAATAGGTGCATGGCGAGAATTAATTGGGCCGACAAATTCAACCCAAGCCAGAGAATCACATCCTGAGAGGTAGATAGTGGAGTACTCTTTCGCTCAGATTAGTAGTTTATGTTGTTGTTATTTTGTTCTTCTTCTTTTGATTAGTGTTCGAGCACTTTTTGGCACAAATGAACAGAAAAACGCTGTGCATGGAAGTGATTCACCTGTTAGTGCTGAAAGAGAAATAAGATTCTTCTTTCCAAATTGTAAGTAGTAAACTTATGCATAGAAAAGAATACTCGTAGTATCTAATAGTGTTTTATAGGTTGTGTGTTCTTCTCAATCTTTTATTCTGTGTTTTTCTAGAAATCAATCCTATGTTTAAGCTTTTGAAGTCTATAGCTATACTTTCTAGTTCGATAGATTATATGATCTGATAATTTGCTCTATTTTTTCAAGGCATTGTTGAACCAGTTCCTGTTGGTCGACCAGCTAAAGATTATCTAGAACAAAATGTAAATAAAACATTAATTAAAGCTTTGACAGCATTATGTAAAGAAAAACCAAAAGATCCCATTGTATGTATTCAGTCGTCTGATTTGAATAAGTACAAAAATCGATAAGTTTCTATTAACATATTTTAGGTTTGGCTTGCTGATAAATTAATTGAAATAAATCCTTATAAACCAAAACTAAATAAAGTAGAACAAACATTCGATGAGTCTCCGACATCGTCCTCAAATGAACAGTTGTTGAATCGCTCTGATTATAGATAACTTAAATACTCACGATATTTCGCTGTATGAGAATCATCCACAGTTCTTGTGTCCTTAAATTTTAATCAATTAGTTACCTTATGTTTTTGTTTCCATTCGCTCTCTTTATATCTTTAATTGTTATTTGACAAATAACTCAATTTTCATAATGTGAACATGTGAGAAAATATCGGAATATTCCAAACACCAAAAAAATATGGCCGAAAGAGCGAAGCCGCAAACAACTATAAATAAAAACAAGACTTGGTGCTTACATAAACATTAAATAATACATCGAGGTAGATGTGTACTCCACCACTCCAAGGTATCTATTTCGTTCATAAATAATTTTTCTTTCTCTCGATCATCATGGCATATTTTGATCGTCGAATGAAGCTAGATAGATTTTATTTTCTGCAGATTCCATGAGAATGTAGACGGATCCTGCAAAGATCCATTTTATTATCCTCATCGATGAGTTAATATATAAACCAAAGATCCAATAATATTACATTTTAATATCAGGTTCAGGATTATCATCCATGCCATCAGCCGTTTTCTAAATCTCCAGTCCTCATTGTTAGACTATGATTTTTGATTACCGTTTGTATCACCATCGCCAAGTAGCAAAAAAATATTGGATCTAATTGAACCCCGTCTGAAAAACATTGATTTACGAGGCGGTATTTGCATACAGTTATTATTTTGCTTCTCATACACGAAGCTCACTTCGATGCGAACAAAAACAGCTAAATAATCAATCATTGGTTATTCATTACACACATTCTATGCATCTATCTTCTAAAACATCAAAAATTAAGAGTATTGATTATACTTCTTCGCGAATTTCATCTTCAAAAAGACATCTTGTCTAATACGAAAGATACACCAGTCAAGATGATTTTTAAGTTGAAGCAAATAATCTAATATAATTAATAAATAAATACAATGATAGTTATGGACATTCGTCTAAAATTTAAATCCATTCATCTACGTTCTTCAAATCAAAATATTATTGAGTTCTATCCTTCAGCTCGATCAATAGGTAAATTCGATAGAACACTGGTAGTGAAGAATTGTATAGTTTTCAATTTTATCGATACAAATCACAATGTAGACTGTTTTTCATGGAAAATCAATCATGTTATAAAATAGAGAAAATATATAAGCTATTGATTTTGAAAAGATATTCATTGTCTCTTTAGTATTTAACAGCATGTAGTGATTTATCTAGCGGATGAGCGGTTCCCAATTGGTTTTTTCAGTTTGCCCATGTCTAAAGTAAACCATTGATTTGGCAAAAAAAAGACATTTCAGACAGTAACTAACTCTCTCGGAACATTTATCAGCTCCTTTGGCAAATTGAACCCATATAAATCGCTGATAGCATGATTTGAGAGGTTATGCTGTTTGTCACGTACTTCGAAGGTGCTCGAATCCCCTGCGCCTACAAAGTCATGTAATAATCTTGGACGAGTTACCTATGTCTTAGTGCCTCGGATCACTCGTCCGATAGGATAATCACCACGTCATGATGTATAATACAGTTTCTCCGTTTAGTCTTTGTGACTTTTCCGAAAACTATTGCGTGGTTAAAGAGTGTGTATGGAGAGTTCAAGCCACAAGACGGGTTATTCTTCTTTCCTTACTCTTTAGTATTTGAAAATGTAGATTCGAATTATTTAATACATCAGAACATTATTCTACATAGTCATTTATTATAAGATCAAACAACAACGACGTTTCAGTTAATTATTCAAATCATTTATTTCTATCTGAAAGTTTAATGGCGCAGAGGTTAGTACTAAAACTATCAACAACATAAAAATTATTCACAATTAGTCATAGTTGTAAATTATAGACCTCGATACATTCTCAAATAGTTTTGCATCAGTTTTACACACGATACGAAAAAGCATTCTTGGCAGTTTTTGAAATACTCAACATCCAAAATGCATAGTTGTTCTGTTAGACAAAGTTCTTCTTACGCATTGTCTTATTCTGTCAATCAGGACAGAGTTGTAACGGGGAACGGCCAAGCCATTTTGTTCCCGTTCTGCTAAGACTTTGCAGAATGGTCGTTCAGACAATGGAGATTTGAATTATGATTTAATAACACATAATAATTGTTTCTAAAACTATAAATAAAGATATCACTCTATTGAACGCAAAGTACTAAACTTTTTCCATCGTATTCAGCAAAAAATCGACTGTCTTTCAATAACGAATTAATATTTCTTTCTAGAGCTTTCATTTTTGTGCAACTACCATGACAAGCTATTTCAAGTGTCGTTAAACTCTTAAAACAGTTTAATACGTCACATACAAATAATCCATCACTAAATGTACGTTCAATATTTTTGACATGAAATTTAATCCAACGTAAATTAACAATTATTTTTGATAGTAATTTAATATCGTTTAGTCGAACTTCACGACAAGCCAACACTTCAAGTTGATAGATTCGTCTGAAAGTATGTGAAATTTGTTCTAATCTTTCAGTGAGTTGTACAAGTTCAGTATAAGAAATAAATAATGATGAAAGATTTGGTGCCATTAATAAAAGTTCTGTAAGAAAATCAATGTTTATGTATCCTCTTGTTGTCGTATAAAGTGAAAGTTTAATTAATTTGGGTAATAGATGTAACGAAACAGATTGATCATCTGGATTAGATACAATATAAAGTCTGTCTAATTTTAATTCACGAATATTATAAAATTTGTTGAGCATTAAATAAAAAGAAGATTTGAATAGATCTTCATCTCTACCATCAAAATTTAATTGTCGAACTTTTGGATATGTTAGATTGACATCAAAATAAGTTGATTCACAATTATTTACAAAAATTGAGGCATCAAATGTTTCATACACATATGGTACTGTATGTAAGTAAAATTTTCCATATTTTCCATCATTTAATAGATAGCAGTTAACATACCATTGTTTTTCAATTAGCCAGAAGTCGCTGCTAAATGATGTTAATACATCATCGGCATAAATACATTTATCATCAATAACAAAACGTAAACGAATAGAACAATGAAATTTATATAATTTTGTTAAATTTACTAATAGAGATTGCCAACGATTTCCTTTGACATAATTGAGATCACGTGTATAAGTTTCAATAGAAAGACTATGAAGTGTTGGAAGATTGTCTGTAAGTAGTTGTAATTCACTAAATTGTATTGCATCTTCAAATGTTGTTTTTAGATGAAAATCAACTAAATATGGTACTTTAATTGTTAAATTTGAACATCGTATTTTTGAAAATGGTCCATTATAACGAATATGAATATTAAGATGTTGAATATTGGGTATTAAATCAAATAACATAAACATGTCACTAATATTTTTTAATGAAATTGTTAAATTGTTAATTTTGGTAGATGAATCAGACAATTTACTTAAACTAAAACCATGAAATGATGTTAATGATACTTCTATTAGAGAATTTTGTGTTAAAAATATATTTTGAAGTAAATAGGTTTGCATGTCTACCGATATTATTTCGTTATATTCAATATTTAATTCTATTAAATCGTTTAATAACGTTAATTTTGTTAGATAAAGTATTAAGGTATCACAGTCACATTCAAGAAGTGTTAAATGTTCAAGATATGGAAATATTTGATCTAATTCTATTTTACTTGTGAATAATTTTATTTGATATTTAGCTAATTCTTTGTTATGAATAATTAATGAATGAACATCATAACCAATAGAGGGAAAAATTTGTTGACAATATGTTTCAAATTGCATTGAAGGAATTTGTGAAAGATGTACACCATGTTTGAAGTGGGTTAATGTACGATTAAGACGAGAGTTTATATGATAGAATGAATAAAGCATTTCATACGACGATAAATAGTAGCAAATATCAATTAGGATCTCATCGGGTAATTGTTCAAGTGATGATTGTTCCATAGCATCTAAATCGATGTTTCGATAATTTGTCTTTTTGAAAAAGAGATGTTGTTTTTAATTTTATAGTCAACTTTTCAAGTTTTTAACGTCATATTTGTTTCAATAGTTAAATAGAATTCAATTCCATTTTATATGAAAATACAGTCATTGATTCAATAAGTGTATCTTATATCATAAAAAATGTTGTGTTTTTCGTCACGACTAACATAGTGAAATAATGGAAAAAAAACTTTGTTCAACTATACATGCGAAAGAATTATTTTTTTTCACTATATGTTAGGTTATTACATTCGTATTTTTGAAAATTGTTTTCTTTTTTTTATTATTTCTTATTCTACGTACACTTTGTACTATGAACAGAGAGTAGTAACTTTAATCACGTGTTCTGAGAGAATACAGCTGACTTTTGTATTTTATTTTTTGCAAAATAAAAGAACAAAGAAAATTCCTCAATTTTTTTTTACACTTTTACTAAAGTAAAACAGTACAAAGCTAAGGAAAAAACAGATCAAATAAAAACCGTCTGTACTAGTGAACGAAAGAATTTAATAGATGAATGTCTTGTATCAGTACTGTGAAAAAGCGAAAGAACACATATGTCGGTATGGATCAGAATTCTCTATTGCTTTTGAGTTCAAATCATGAATGGTTTAAATGATAACGAGTTCAAAGTACGATGAATTTCGACTCAGTTATTAGATATTTTAGAGAGATGTCTTTTTTTTTGTACAAACATAATAGAGTTGTTTGTTATTATTCTTTGTTATACGATGAGTTAATAAAAAAACATGATGTTTTGTATTTGCCTAATTATTTTTATAATAAGGCGTTGAACATATCTTTTTTCTCGTGAGACGTAAATCACTTTGTGACAAAAAGTTGATGAGGGATGAGACGAGAACGAGTTAAAAAAGTTCGATCTTCTCCCATATACAAGGTTATCTTTTCTCACGGCCATCTGGTAGCTAAAGTGACACATGCCATTCGTTAATCTCTCGCTGTACAATACAAACTATACTTTTTAATATAATCTTAACTTGTGCACTAGTGCAAACTTGAATATATATATATAGAATACAAAATTCAATGAAAAACAAGTGGAAGGCTGTTGCCTATAAACACAGAAATAAAAGACTTCAGTTATGGCTATACTTTTATCACAAAATATTTATTCATTCTTTCACTCTCTTGATTTTATCTCATTCAAGAATAGTAAAAATGTAGCTTTAAATCTATTCATTCTAAATTGTTTAGTTTAGTTTTGTGATTGTACAGGATTCTCCAGCAGATTTTTTTTTCTACAAAATGAGATGGATCTACATTCTCATGTAATAAGACGAAATCAGGAATAATATTGACCAACTTCAATCAATTTCAATAGTAATTCCACTTTTTATTGCTGGAACTACATTGAAAATCAATTCTAGAATTGATGTTCTCTTAATCATACACGGTTCAACTACTTTAGCATTTGCTATCATCATATCTATCTGTTCGTAAGCAGACCGTAGTTATGAATAATGAAAGGTCATCACCTGTGGTTGTCAAATCTGGCGTCTCCCCTCCCCTCTAGTGTCCCCCTCTCCCTCCCCTGTGTTACGTACTCTACCTTTTTTGATTTTTATCAATGATTTAGTTCAATTTTGTCTTGAACTTTAAAAATTCTCTGATTACTGTTGATGTTTTTCGATGGTTGTGGTTGACGATTTACACAGCTCAAGAGGTTTTGAATAAAATTAAAGAATGATGCGGTAAAAATTTTGTTAAGCTAAATGTTACGCTATGTCTTTTCCGAATTTTTTACTATCCTAAGTCGGTTCTTTGATTTTACAAAATTTTGCATTAAAACTAGAAAAAACAATATGTTTAACAAGAGTAAATTTATCGTATGATCTTAAATGGAAACATAGTTACTAGAAAATGCAAACAGATGCTTGGACCATTAAATGGAGTGTTTAGATCAGCACCTAGCCCGCTTCGATTACACATTTACCAAACATGTATTATGACTTTATTGGACTATGCATGCTGTGCTTTTGATAGTACTTTTAGAATTCATTTAAAACCTTTTGACTCAATTCAATAACCTTATAATATTAAAGGATTATGTGAGTGATAGTAATGTTTTAGTTCAATATTTAAAAATACGAAATTTTTCTAAACGTCGTCAATCATGATGGGAAAAAGTACCTTATTAAATTTCAATCTTTTAACATCACTAAAAATTCGTTTGTCCAATCGTCTAAATAACAAATGTTATTAGACTATCTGGGCTAGTAAAAGATATGTGTTTTCATCATGCTTTTTAATAAGAACAGTTAATGAAAGAAACTAACTAACTACCTAGAACAGTTGTAGCAATCTTTGGACTCAAACAATTTAAAAAAGCTTTAAATCATTATTTGTATGTATAAAAAATAAAAATTCCTCTTTTCGATAATCATTTTGTTTGTATTATTATATATATTTTTCGTTTTTTTTTTGTTCTCTTTTTCTCTTTCTAGTTTAATTTTATATTTCTCTTTGTGTTCATTCTATGTCTTCGTTTTTATTTGTTTTTTTGTTTTTTTCTTTATTCTATTTACTCTTAATTAAATGTTACAGTTCTGTAAACTTTGCTTTTTTGTAACTATCTTGCCATTCCATTAGCTAAAATAAATACTGAATTGAATTGATGCAGTTTGACAAGTTGATTCTAAATATATTTGCTTTAATTAAAAAATGCTTTTAGAATGATGATATAGAATTTTACATCAGAAACCATAGACTTTTGAAAAGCCTGTAATGAGAGATTCAGAGATTTTTATACATCTATATGCTGATCTTATAGACGTAATATAAATCGAAGAATATATGTTCAAAGTTTGTAAGACTGTGCTAAATTGTACATATTCATTCCATTGCTGAGTTAATAGTAGGAAAATTTATTAGTATGAAATATATTTTTTGCACTTAGGCACTATGATTGATCCAAAAAATGTTTTCGTTCACAACGGAGAAAAGAAGGCGAGATTGATTTATATTGTCTTCAATGTAAAAAAGATTGACAAGTTGAAAAAATAATGTCACTTTGTTCATATTTATCAATTATTAATATATTTTCTGAAATGAATTTTCTTCTCTTTCTAATGTTAGTAATGAAATTCTATTTATTAAAAAAAGATACACGATATTTTGACGTATATTATTCAATATGAAAAATTAAATTATGAATACATGGTTAAACGTTTGCCTGGATGTCCACTGTGCATGTATATCAAGAAAAGTCAGCCCTATCTTTGAAATAGGCAGCTTTATTGAAAATCGTTATAGCAAAGGAAGACCGAGTTAAATTGTCAACTGTTCGCATTAATTTTTAGAGCAAACATATCTTAGCATATTACTTTTCACTCTTCTGTCAAAATCGATAGAAAGAGATGTTATATCACTCAAAAATTTTTCATACGGTATTGATGGTTAATGTTAAAAAGTCACCGTATGATAGTATTTATTTTTTCTGTTGCAGATTCTAGTATTTATTCTAATTAAAATAGTAGATATGGACATTTTAAAATATGATGATACTGATCACACGGTTCGTTCGAAATTAGATCAACCGTATCTATCAAGTAACTCTCATGAACGTCAGACAATATCGTCTCTATACGAAAAGTGTTCTGCATGTGATAATCGAACAAAATCGACACATTTGTCATTTCCTGAATCAAATAACACACAATCAGCACAAAATGAAACATATTTCCCGTTTGATAAATATTTGAATATATTCTCACCACCTCCACCTTTAGATTTTACATTGGAAAAATCTCTCAATAATAGTAAATTATACGATATTTTAAAAGAATATGATGATGCTAAATGTTTAATTGATGAAAAATATGCATCAATATCAAGACAAAATGATGATTCATTATTTCTATTAAATACGGGTAACAACCAATCAAATATTCATTTAATTACTCAAGACGTTGAACAAGTAACCCAACATTTAAAAACGAAAAAAGATATCAACAAACAGTCGAGATCTGAAACACAAATTGCCTTCAATCGTCATTTAACAAAAAAAACATCGAAATCACAGACAAATCATAAGATGACTCATAGAAAAGAGACCTCTCGTTATCATGATAAATTAGACGGAAAACCATCGGAACAACAGATTCACTCGAAACATCCACCAACAAAAGTATGTTAGAAGAAAAATTTTATTTACAGCTTTTTCATCTTGAGAAACTCAATAAGTAGAAAAGAACATTTTTAGTTCAAAAGTTTGATATACATCTTCAACATAACAAATCTCTGAATCATTCTCTATTAATAAGTATACCAGTTGAATCTGATGACTGAAGCGGTTGTCACAATAAAAGGCCTGGGTCTCCTAAACTGTTCTGAGTTTTAAAGCTTCTAGCAGAATCTTATACTGTGTCCTAAAAAAAAGTTGATGCGCTTTTCATATTACCACTTTTAGATGATGAGGTTGAAGGAGGTCTTCTGATGTGTCAATTCCTTTACTCTCACCAAGACTGCTTACAAAAATTAACAATACAACTTTATTTTGATGTATATTTCTTTTCATAAATGAGAATATTTTAATTCTTAATAAACCATTTATTTTTTAAACTATTTGGTATACGCGATTGATTGACGTTGTTTAGATATTACCTGCTAACATTCTGGTCACACGTCGAAATCAATCACGCCTAATAATCAATCCTAATGAACGATTGTTGCCTGAATATTGTTCATGCAATTCCAGGTTACTTGGCCCACCTCAAATACATGATACGAGAGTAACTGAGTCATCATATGTACCTTCGCCAAATTCACAATCACAAAAATTAACTCCACACATCTTACCGAGTATTGAAATTCCATCAATATCGTCACCAACAAAAAAATTTCGTTTCGGAATAAAATTGGATTCTGTCTATCATAAAGGTAGTGATGACAATGATATAGTGAGTAATTCATATAAGCAAGATGAAACATCTAGTAACAACACTATGCAACTACTGCACCAGAATTTAGTAGACGCATTAACTCGACAAGTATTAGAAGAAATAAGTACACAAAACCAATCAATACAGTATACTGTTAACGATTTACAAACACCACAACCAACTCCACCATTTTCACCGATTCAACGAAGAGCACGAAAAATAAATACGCCAGGTATAACATGTAAATAGTGCTATGAAAACGTACTAGTGTGACTTATGAATTTTTTCAACTGAAAATTTAACGTTTTATTCTGTAGAGGAATTCGTTTTCATATGTAAGCATTTCTCTTCCGTTTTAGATGAAGATAAATCATTTGAAAGTACTGTAAGCTCAACAGAAATAAAGCAAGAAGATCAATATTCAATAATTCCTGAAAGAAATGTTCAGACACCTATTATTACGCCTCCTCAATCTCCGCCAGCAACACCTCCACCATCTCCGCCTGTTACAATTCAAAAGGTACCGTTGACACTTCCAGTGAACATACCCGTTGAAAAGAGAGATGCTAGTACAATGGCTACATGGATCGAATTACCCGCTAAACCGCCTGTAATTATTCAGACCACTCTTCCACCTCCTCTTCCTGAAACTATTCCAACGCCTTCAACACCTGTGTCAACGTCTCAATCAACAACAACCGAAACACTTACGTCCTCCACATCTATTAGTACACCATATTCTCTTCATGATGATAGTTCATTTAGTGATCACATTTGGTTTAATCAACATAGTGAAGGAGAACTACATATTGATCTACCACAAACTGAAGTTGTTTTATCAAAAGTAAAGCAACGGTTAGAACAACACAAACAGAACTACAATAATAATATAGCAATAACCGATGGTGACAGTGAATCAAACAGTGCTGGTGAGATATGATATGAAAACATCGTCGACAAGTGACTAACTGAATTTATTTTTCTATACTATTACCGTTTCACAATTTTTTATATATGCATCTTTTGAGTTTTTGTTAAAGATGATTTATTAAATAAAATTCGCTATTGAAATCTTAATGCTGTTTCGTCCGGCTTTGTATTATTACGAACGTCGCTGTTATATTGATATTTAACGTCATCCCGTTTTAGTACGTACATAATTAAGATGTTTTGACGATTAGAAATACTGTAATATATGTGTCAGCATGCGTCATTATTTTCAGATGTGCTTATACCATTCGGTTTGCATATTTCGTTTTTGTTCCAAGTTTTTAACTATTGCCGTTCATCAGTTTTCCAGAAAACTCGGTTTTTCATTGAACCACATTACGACCCCCCCCCCCCCGGGGCGGGGGGGGGGGGGGGGGCGCGCGGGTGGAGGATGGGGTAGTTAATGATGTAGTGATTC
>CAJNOQ010001581.1:0-18210 GCA_905250885.1 Didymodactylos carnosus | reverse complement strand
AAAATTTCGGTTATCACTTTTTCCCAAAAACCGGGTTTTTATTTAAACACAAAACCCCCCCCCCCCCCCCCCCTTAAATTTCATCCGATCGAGTTAAAAATTTTATCGGAGGTACTCAAGAGCAAAAGTAAATTTTTTGAAATTTCTTTTAAATCTTTCTTTACCAAGTTATAGGTTGTAGGTTTCTAAAAGTTATAGGTTTCTAAAATTTAAAAAGTCGATTTTTGAAAGTTTTTCAGTATTTTTCCTATAACTCGGTAAAGAAAGATTTAAAAGAAATTTCAAAAAATTTACTTTTACTCTTGAGTACCTCCGATAAAATTTTTAACTCGATCGGATGAAATTTAAGGGGGGGGGGGGGGGGGGGTGTTGGGGGCAATGAAAAACCCGGGTTTGGGGGAAAAGGGGGGAGGGGCATGTGTNCGATCAGGTGAAATTTAAGGGGGGGGGGGTCGTAATGTGGTCCAATGAAAAACCGAGTTTTCTGGAAAACTGGTGAACGGCAATAGTTAAAAACTTGAAACAAAAACGAAAATGTGCTCCATTGCGTTTCCAATCAATTTTGAAAATATGAAATATTTTCAGTCTGTTTTAGGGCTCTTCAGAAAATTTTCGAATTTAGTTGATTTTTTTTCATTACTTTTAATAACTGCGTTTTTATGTATGTTTAGAAATTGACAAGACACAATGTATACTGCTGACACATCATATTTCTTTTAATCACACACATGGGGTTTACTGGTTTTTAGTGTAAAAAAAGATGCAAATCTATACTTCCACAAGAAATCAATCCTTAAATTATCTGTACTCGAAAATTTGTTCGATGGCACAGAATATTTTTTCTTTAACTCGATAAGCTTTGAAAACTGGACAGATCAGCAATTGTTCATCATGGAATTAGAGTGGATCTCCAGATGTTAGTTTTCCAGAGATTCAATAAAAAAAAAGCCGCATCGATCGAAATAGACAACATATTTGTGATCAGCATCAAGACATAACCTATAGCCACAGAGATTTGTGATGGACAGCAAGTTCTAAAGTCAACTTTTGACAAAGATATTCGAGCACATGATGTCATTTCGAGTCATGACACTGTGCTTTCTCTCTTTTTGTGCTAATCAAAATTACTATAATGAGCTATAATGAGTAAAGACTATGCTGTGTTCCACATGAACCATATAAAAATGATAGAACAGCCAGTATCACAGCGACAAAAGCTTAAGCTACTTCTCAAATGAGAACTGTACTTTGGAAATGAAGTAACATGTGAAGACATATTTATGAAAAATGAAATTTTTAGTAATATTTTCTCTATTCAAATAATGGAATTTTGATATCATGGTGATTTCAAATTTAAAACAAATGAAGGCATTATGACCTAATGATCAGTTTCGAAACTTCATCGCCTTTTGACAGGCGTTGAATTTTGCATCTCTCTTATTTTTTCCGATCCCTTCGTATGTCACATCGTCGCCACTTATTCCTACTTTACACACAGAAGAACCACTTTGTTGATTAACATATTCTCTAAAGTAAAAAAAATAAAATAAAATTAAGGAAAAGCAGAGAGAATCTTATTCGAGACTAAATAAAAGATAGATACACTTACCTAATAATCTTTCCGCCACTTTCATAAAATCGTCGAACTGGATTCAAGTTAGGATCAATAATCGAATTTTCTACAAAAAAAGATGACAACAACAACAATAACACACATTCAATATGTAGTTAATCAGGCAATGGTACCGATATATTTCTTTAGTATTGGTTCAAATACATCCCATACAACTTTCAATGAACTATTTGAATCGAGAAATATTGCACCGACTAGTGCTTCGAACACATCGGCAAGTGTTTTGGGAGCTGTACTATCTGCCCACATTGTGAGATCCTGAAAAATGAGGTTCAATTAATTAATCACGATGAATAATAATACAGATGAGTAAAATTCTTCACTTACTTCACCTAAACTTATTTTTTCATCTAATGAATGTCTAGCAATATAGATTGAAATTTCTCTGAATAGAATTGATGAATCATGTAGAATATAGTGATGAAGTTTGTTTTCAGCAAATAAATAAGCTAAACGTCCATTATTCGCTATATCTTGACGAATATCAGTTACTATTTCTACAATGAAGTTTTTTACTATTAGTATCACTCCTTCAACTTGCATAATAACTTTTACGTGGTGTGATCTTGTTGTTTTTTATAAATATTTCTCTTGTAACCAAATAATCTAATATAGCATCACCAATGAATTCCAATCTAAAATAAATACGAATAATATTATCAATGTCTGAGATGAATGAAGATCTTATCAATTACTACAGAACGAAAACAATTCATAACAACATAAAACATACATCTATTTTAGTATACTGTAAAAATTAAAGATACTTTTCAGATGTCAGAAGAAGGTTCTTATTTGTCAAGAAAAGAGTAGTGCTATTTTCTAGAAGAAAAGATTTTTTGATCGTTATAACTGCATATATTTTAATTTCAAGGTCTTCGAATCATTTACTAAGATACAAACATGTTCTCATTCATCAGAATAGTCATAAAGAAAAATTATCTTACCTTTCATATGATTGAGTAAAACGATTTGTATAACATGATGGATGTGTAAATGCTGCAATTAAATAGGCTTTCTTTTTAAATTGATAATTTAAACGTTTCTCAACTTCATAAAAATGTTTATGTTCATAAAATGTATTAATTAATTCGTGCGCGTGTTCATACATTTGATAAACAATCGATGGTGGTGTTTTTATGATATTACCTACGTGATGATGAACAACAAATAATTAAGAGTTTTTCCACTAAAATATTTGCCTGTTGACAAAACAACAACAGCATATTTTACCATTTTCATCTTGGGGAAACACGTCTAATCCTAACCATTGTGAAAACTTGAGTGCGTCTGTATATCCATGTGTAATTAGAATTCCTCCAATTATTGCTTCGATCATATCTGCTAATGATTTATATTTAACTATCTGCATTGTAAAAGGATGAAAATTGTTTTCTTTTTTAACTACAACATAACCGGGTGGAAGCCAATTTGCATTTTTTCCTCGATATTCAATTTTTTGTGCATATAAAAACGATTCTAATCCTTTTCTTATAGCACAACGATATAACATATTGTTCGAAATAAATTTAACTTTTTCCACTGTTAAAAAGCCAACATTTTCTTTTGCATATTTATAATACATTGACAATGAAACAGATAACTTCAGAAAACAATCGCCAAGAATTTCTAAATTTTCCATGTTAGTTTTTTCACCGGTTGAATCACGTCTGAGAGCTTGAAATAATACGGATGGTGGTAATTGTTTATTACTGGTAGATGATGTCAAATTGTCATATGCTAGCTCCGGAAGGGGTAATTCTAAGTATGTTTGTTCCTCAGACTGAAACAGAAATGAACGTCATTACGGCTGCGTAGAAGAGAAAAGTATAAGTACGTCTTACTGTGAAATTAATATTGTTTGTATTAGAAACTAGAGAAAGAGAGATGATTAAAACTAGCTATTCACAGCAAAAATGATCGATGTTAACTTACACAAATTTATTAGACAGTCACGAAAATCAACTGGAAGCAAGATTTCTGGTGACATAAACTACAATAAAAAGATTGATTTTATTAACCGGTTTTTCTTCTCTAGAAGTTAAAATTACCTTTCTATTAGTATCGATATTTTTCACGATTAATCTTCTCAATTTTTCAACATGATAGAGTTGTGTAATACGAGTAAATATAGTTGGTAATTTAGAAAATAATTGTTGATCATTCTTATTTACAGGAGCATAATTCAGCAATTCTACCGGATAATAATAATATTTACATTCATCTTCGATTGTTGTTATCGTTACTTTGGTACTACTTAGTGCATGTGGATACAAGAAATTATCTGCTTTTTTCCCCCAATAATTACCACAAGCCATTGGCCAATTCAAATTAATTTTCACGTTTCTATCTTGTTTTTTCAATTTTGTTTCATAATAATCAGCATATGTTTTATATTTTTCTCCGTGTTCCCATGCGGCATGAGCAAATTTTGTTTGACTTAAATCGTCTGTATCAACAATATAAAACAATTTCTTTTCATTTAAATTCCATGGTCTGTATAATTCATTCTTATTGATGTTTTTCGGATTTTCCACAGGTTTTTCACTTCGTGCACATATTTGAATCATACGATCAATGTCGATTGAATCGTCTAACAAAACATAAGAAGTATATTTGTTATAAATGTAAGTCTAATGTGTATTTAAATATGAGCGCTTCCTTTTAGTGAGATTGAGGAGACATTTTATGAGAGCTACCACGATGTTTTACTTTTAAACGCTTAAATATTCGGCAAATTAAAATGGTAATGAGTTTTTGTTAAAGTTTGATATTTTCAAAAAAAATATTTTAATCCCTTCTCCACACCATAAACAAAAGATTTCATATAAGAAGTCGATATTAAGCTAAGCATATCATCGGCTAGCCCACTGTGTCCACCATCAGAATTCATAGTTATTTGGTCTTCACCAAAGTAGTACGAAGGTTCTTCGAAAAGTTCTCTTGAAAACTTGACTTTTCCAAAAATTGAGCTCTTCGGATATTAAATAAAAGACCAAAGCTAAGAATAGTTTTAGTAATCTAGAATATAAAGTCAAAACAAAACGTCTACCAGCTCTGGGTGATGTTCTAACCAAATGTTATCAGAGTTATGCTAGAAGCCCTGGAACGTTGAATGAAAATCTTAACTTCTTGGATTTTTTTAGTAAGATCCTTGACTTAAGATCTTGGTAATAAAACGTAAAAAGTTAAAGAAAATTCAAGAAGCCAAGATCTTGAACTTCTCGAAATTTCTTGACTTCTTGTATCAGGACCTTGAGTGATTGAATCTTATACCCAAAATCTTGAAAATTCCCAAATCATGGTTTTGTTTTACACTCTTGTGTCAATATAAGTGCGAATATTTTCACACTTAGGATTACTTAGAATTTTTTTCCTTCTTGAAAATAGTTGTTTTGAAATAATTTACATTTTTTACTTAATTGTATGTGTAATTTACACGGGAATATAACACAAAACGATGATTCCAGAATTTTCAAGATCTTAGGTACAAGACGTTTCCATAGAGACGATATCTCAAATGCGAAGATCACCGCACAGCATTTCTTATTTACAGGATTTTTGTGTCAAATTAAGTGATGTAGAGCTCGGGTCGGTCTCAGATTGAAGTTAATATGTAGAACTAGAGGCTAATAGAACACAGTTTTTGAATTTCTATCTATTTTTTCGTGAAAGTTATTTTTCTAGAGATGTTAAAAAGCATTTTCAAACTTTTTATTATTCAAGCTGCTTATTAATTAACAAAGTAAAACATCAAAAATTGGGCTCTATTAGTCTTCAGGCACATGTGTTTTCCATCTTAAGACCGTCCAAAGCTTTCTACGATGTTTCGTTATTGAGAAATCTTGTAGCTACGAACAGCCGCATTTTGACGTTCGGCCCATGAAATAATTTTGATGGTCTAACGCAGGTTAGTAATCGTTAGAAACTTTTTTTCAGAAATTACGTTTGAACGGGTTAAGTTTTCAAATATAAAGCGTGATGACGTTTCTTCTGAGTGGTAGCGGGCTAGATCCGGTTAAATATGATTCTACGAACTTTAATGAGTTTTCACACATTCACGTTAACGAGTTCACGCATGCGCATTCTTTATATTTTGTTTATACGACAAACGAATTTCAGCTGAAATAGTTTTTTTAACTAGTTTGAGCTTGTGCGAGTATCGAACGCGTTTTAATCCCCTCTAAATATGAATGCGTTCTCATCCTTTATAATTAAAGTTGTAAAATACTTCACTAAAATCTAACGACTTCAAACGCATTAATTGTGCATTCTATTAATCCGTTTCGACGCATTACAATTCTGTAACTCGTTCCAATACGTTAAACTATCAGATTTAATTATCAGACGGGTTGCGAGGCGCAAATTTTCGAAAAATCGATGGTATACGGTGTAAATACGTTGAAAAATAAAGAATATATATACATTTTAGTATAAAAATTTATTTTAACTCGCCTAACGGGATTAGAAAAATTGTTAACTCGTCAAAACTCGTTGATCGATGGCACACTAAGATGCCTGAGCGTTCGACCGTGATTTTCCAATCACCGTTTTGTTTTGTATGACCGCCTATAGAAATACTATACCTATTCCTACATGAAATATGATACATTGACATACATCCACTTAGAAATTTTCCTAAGTTTTCCTGTTGTTATATATAGGTGACAAGTAAATTGTCTATGAATGGCATAGCTCATGCGCAGTGCATGCCAGACTACTAGTACTAGTGACTAGTAGTAGTGAACGGCACCTAGAGCATACACTATGCATAAAAGGTGAATAAATTTACTTCGTAAATACGAGAGCTTAGTGCATAGAATTTCTTTTGCCGTGTAATGGACAGTACTTAGTAGATCATAGCTAGGTGGATCATGATTTTCATGACATCATAGCGATAAAAATGCAGTCTAACGCGTTACAATTATATTTTGATTCAAAATGTTATTCTAACGAGAGTAAACTCATTTAAAAGCTAACGCGTTCAATTTTTAACGAGTTTGAACGCTTTACGATTAAGGAGAAGTGTTATCATGAGCTACAAATTCTAATGAGTTACTTAGGGCATACCAAAAGTAATGACGCCATCACTTTATTTCCTTATAGAAAGAGAAAGCTTGAAGAAATTTTCTTTTTTTATGCAATTACAGACAAAACGATGCTCTATTTTTCTATGTTATTTCATCGCTATTCAACTAATATCATAACTATAAAATTTTCAAAAGAAAAAAAAAAAGAGCTGTTTCTTACTATATGTCATGGGTATATGAATGCTGATATTTTTTGAATAAGTTTTGATAGAAACATGGTAGAGAGCTGCAGTTTTCACCATTGAAAAGAGGAGAAGAAGGCGCATCGAACCGTATATTACAGATTTTTTAACCTGTTTTTTGTAAGGTTTTCAGTTGACCTTCTAAAGAACAAACCTTTCTCGTGGATTGTTGACAGGGAATTTTCAATAATCAGGTTCACATTCCCAACGCTGTTCAAAGATCTGCAAACTGTGAAAGACTGAGATGTTTGAATTTAATTATTTAGGGATAATATGTATTCTAGTCGAACTTCTAATACGATTTTCTAGCAAATTTTTTGCTTTTTGCTTTTTTTCATTAAAAATGCATTTTTCAGACGGTTAGAAAATTGAATAAAAAAAAACTTTGAAAATCATACTAGAAAAATCTTAATATACGATTCGATGCATCTTCATCTCCTCTTTCCAACCGTAAAAACCGCAGTTCTCTATCTTGTTTCTATGAAGAGTTCAAAAAATACTCACGAGCATTCATGTTACCATCACACATGCGAAAGCAACAGGTCTTATCGAAATTTTATAATTATGACATTAGGTGAATAGTGATGAAATAGCATAGAAAAATAGAGCATCGTTTTGTCTGTAATTGTATAGAAAAAGAAAATTTCTTCAAGCTTTCTATAAGAAAATAAAGTGATGGCGTCATTACTTTTGGTATGCCCTAAGTAGAATCACTGAATACGAAACGCAGCTCTAACGCATTAAGACGCTTACAATGCTTTAGAGTTTTAAAATTCTCGTGATAAACCAGTTTGAACGTAGTTTTCGTATTTTTTTTTATAAAAGTGAGTTTGAACACGTTAGAATTATTTGCAGTCCTATATAAGTTTGAAAAATAACGCACTCAACAGCATTTAACTAGGCGCATGCATTAAATTGCTCTTTTGTTTCACACCTGCTAACGCGTGTGAGAGTATTCAAATTATTTCATGGGGAAATGGTGATAGATAGCGTCTTCAAAACTTATTGAAAGTGCACAATTATACGATCATCATTCCGTGACATTTTTGTCAGTATTGAACTTACGGATATCAGATACGTTACAAACCGAGGAAGTGGTTTAGTTAAATATCTGCAAATCTGCAGCAGATTTGTATCCTACCCTAATTAACTATACAGCGAGTATACAAGTGCTATCTGAAGTACCGCTTGCCGAATCCTCGAAGGCAGCCTCCCATATACTTGCCATATATTGTAAAACCAATACAAACCTTCGTTTAATAGACATGGCATCATCTTATACGGTGATTTTTTTGAATCATATTGCAATTGTGAATTGTTTCCAAAATCAAAAACGTTTTCAAACAAGTATCGACAGAATAAATCTATTTGTGGTTGGTACTGATTATAATTAATTGTACAAATGTTGACAATCTTCACTGTATATGAATTGCGTGCATCGTAGATATTGAATTTAGGTAACTAAAAGACAAAATAGAATTGAGTTTAAAATAAGTATCTTTGTGCTATTGAAAATGTAACCACATGAAAATGACAAAACACTTACATCTGGCATCTCAAGTGGAATCATGAAACCTATTTCATTATTATATACAGATCCTATTGGAGAAATAATATGAATTCGATATAAATACCAATTATTATCATTTGCTTCACTTTCAACATTGGAGCTACAATATTTCCTCAACTGAAAGACAAATAAAAAGACTATAATTAATCTTTCAAGGAGTTTGTCGTAAGTCTATTGTTTTCCATCTTTGAAGTCGTTTTTCAAAGCTTTTGTTTCAACTTTAGTGCGTTTCTTATTTCTTTTCATCTGAGTCATATCAACTATCCTCTTAAAGGACGTTGAACAGATCGCATCAGATACAAAGCAGCAAAAATCACAGAAAAAACATTCACGTGTTATCTTGCATGATGCATTAAGAAAATGGAAGTATCAATACTCTTATGTCTCAAAGAACGAATGCAAGTGTAGTCGTAAATAAAAACTTACTATTCTAGCTTCTTTTCTGTTTGTCATACGAACTGGAAAGTTGTTAATAAAAAAATCGAGTACCATTTGTAAACGTCGACTAGCGTCACTGTCACCACCCAACATCTTTCATAAAAAAAACACATTGAGAAACGGGGAGTGTCATGATATCCAGATTTTTAAAATTCGGATGTTTTTAGGTCCGGGAAGACTTTTTATCCGGAAATCCTACTCGCCTGTGCATCTCTAGCTGGATGTAATTTCACCCGGATTTAAAAGTCCGTAAGATTTTCGGACGAATTTTCCCCGTCCAACCCCGGTAAAAAATATTCTAAATGAGCTTTTCACTTGTTATAAAAAGCAATGCAAGTTCGATTGTTAATCAGTTGTATATTAGTCTTAGATCGTACATTAAGTAAGTCCAGTGTAACTTAATGAGGTAAGTCTGCAATAGGAAAGCTGACTCAAATTTCTAATAATATTTAGTGATAATACTAAACACACTTACAAACATAACACCGTTAAATTTTATTGTAATGCAACCGAAGTTGCACTAAATTCCGGTTTAAGTAGCTATATAATGAAACTACTAGTATTACTATTCTACTCTATCACATGCGGACTTGCATTGCTTTTTATTATAAGTGACAAACTCATCTAGAATTTTTTTCCCGGGCTTGAGAGGTTTTTTAGGAAGCTACAGGAGTTGATCGAGGAAATTCATCCAGAAATAAGTCATCCGGTTTCCAACATGTCCGGCAAATGATTCATCCGGACATGTTGGATTCTTGATGAATAGTTTTCGGATGAGTTAAAAAAAGGATTTTAATAATCCGAATTTCATGACACTTCCTCATTGAGAAATAATTATTGTTTCTATTTTTCAGGATGTAATTTCTTTCTTCAGGAGTGAATGACTTTCTAGAATAAGATGATTTCGGCTTCTCGAACAAATCATTTTGTTTTTTTAAGTCATTTCTAACCAGATTTATTTGTATCTCAGTTCGAAGTTTACTAATATAATAAGCCTATTGATTATACCTGTTTATTAATAGTTATGAATTTCAAATGAAATTCAATTTTAAATAGGTTATCACACAATGAAACTATTTGATCTTCAACAGACGGCTCGCTATGTTGTTTATACTGTCGTTTAGGCAAACAATGCTCGTCGAATTCACCTAGAGCAATAATATATAATTAAAAGTGAAACTTTTCAAAGAGTATTAGAAAATAAAAACCTTTTTCATGCAATAATTTAACCATTTTTAAACAACATTCATATCTGGCCAATTTTTTTGTCGGTTGTTCACACTACAAGAAATAAAATTAGTCTAGCTTCACATTTAATAAAATTCTAACTCGTTTTAGCCAAGAATAAGAAACTTACAATAACATCATCACCAATAGGGCAATTGGCTGGCATTGTTAAAATACATTTACATTGGCCGCATTCTGTGATCTGTAAAAATCGTGGAGGATATATTTGACCTCGACCAAGTATTGAACAATATCTACAAAGAGAATAAAAAAGCAGAAAACTCTCGATAAATATTATAACCAATTGAAAAAAAAGCTCACTGATATATAAGTTGTACAGCACGTGCTGCATTAATAATACTATTTTTAGTTCTATACGGTTCTAAATGAGTAATATCGCCATCATCTTCATCTACATAGTTCGAAAAACCGCTGCGCAACATCTATGACAAGTAAAAATCGTATACATTTTCCTTACAAGAGAATCAAATATTTTCTATTACCATTTCAATTTCATCATATTCTTGATATTGAGCTTTATCGTTTAGATCAGCTTTATAATCTTTTGATCGTGTTATTAAGATAATATATGATGCATTTAATTTTGAACGAGCACGACCCTTAAATAAAACATAAGAGAATTAAAACGTTCGTTCTATATAACCAAACAACTTACTTTTGCTTGCATATAGGAACTAAAATTATCTGGTTTGTTGAATCGTACTACAAGATTACAGTGTGGCACATCCAAACCTTAGAAATATATACATAAATATACCATTTGATGAAATATTACAGTTGAATAAAAGTGTCAGATAATACCCTCTTCTACGACAGATGTTGATACTAATATATTTATTTTACCAATGCGAAATTGTTCGAGAACTTCATTCTAAACTAAAAAGTTTTCTCAGATGATAAATAAAATGATACATGAATGGCACGAGAGCCACGGCCGAGTTTGTTCAATGCTTATTTCACACTGTTTATGTCGTAGAGTATACAGGATATGATGTGAAACTTGACAACAGTGCAGCACAAATAAATTGAAATCTCATCTAGTTTTCACTGTTCAATATAAAGAAGTAAGCAAATTGTACTAGGGCTCTGTTGTTGCCATCTATTAGCTAAGCTAGTGCTAGAAATTTATTGGAAAATATGACTTATCATAACTTTCGTATTTTTAAATCAAAATCGATTGTGAAGAGCGAGATCTCATTTTGTAATTAATTATTTGCTCTATCAGATAAGATAGTTGATCAAAATCTCAAGCGCTGTAACAAAATCCTAGAGTTTTCTGAAAAACCAAGTTTTTTTAGAAGAAATCTTCTGTCATGTGCGTTATCTCAAACCTTATTTCATATACAAAGTTAATGTTCCTTCAGCAAAGCTGTTGAATGAAATTGACTCCGCTAGGCTGAGAGATGGATCGTTTCAAACAGAGACTAAATCATCGATTTAGCATTTTTACGGCTTTTACTATGACGCCATCAAAGAAATTGTACATCTTAAAATCTTGCGTTCGAAGATTAGAGTGATTACAGTTTTATGCTAGAAGTTTGAATCCATAAATCGATTGTTCAGTGACAGAGCACAGGTTAAAAGTGAACTGTAAATAAACTTTTCTGATCATGACTTTCAGTCGAGCTAAAACCATCTCTAGTAGATGTGTACCGTTTATCCTCATGAACATATATGACAAATATAAAAGTAATCCTGGAAAAAATATACTGACTACATTTGTTTTTATTCTTGAGAAGAATATTTTTTTCAATTCTCTTGTTTCGCACTCTCAAACTGATGGGGCTTCGAAGCAAATGTTAATATCTTGAATACGAAGTACAAAAGAACTTCAGTTTTGCTTGCAATCGAATTTTATATGGTTCCACAGTGCAGCATACATAGTGTGACAGCAAAATTTGATATGATAATTCAACGAGCCTTCCGTGTAGCCGATCGTATTTCTGTTACTAGAAATTTTAGGAAATTTTCTTTGAAAATAATCTGTTCTAAAACTGAATAATATTCGCTTATACTCCTACTTCAATAATATAATATTTTCCGTAATACCAGACGGCTTTCGTTTAGGAATTCATACAATGTATTTTAAACATAAAATGGTTGTATGCGTAATTACCTGATATTTTGCAGTAACAGATGTTTTTGTAGTACACGATTTGTTTCCAACAATATATTTTGATTTGAAAATCTCACTGTATTCTGGATATATTTTTATAAATAATATAGCTAATAACTCATTTAGAATTAGAGCTGTACTAATGCGTTCCACAAATATAATACATCTCATTTTGGAATTCTCATCATAATTTTCTAATGATATTGTCTTTTCATGATGTTCAATGATCTGACAAAATAATTTCCACACTTTTGGACTAAACATATTATTATTCCACTGACTATTTTTAATCTCTTTGTCAAAAATATCGTTTGTCAAATTTTCAATTTGTTTGTAGACATCATCATCAAAAGTCGAGTCATTTGTAAATTTTTGAGATTTTTTCTGATATATATACAACTGTTGCGTAGCTAAATAGAGTCCAATTAAGCCTAATTCTTGACCAATAAGAATAATATTATCAATTTGTCGTTTTAAATTTAGCATTGTTGGACTTTCTGATAATACCAGTTGCATGTATTCACTAGATTTTTCAGTGTATTTTAACATATTCGTATGATAATCTTTTCTTAGTCTGATTTCACCCAGTTCATTATCCAATCTATCATATTTACTTTTATGCTTCATCTGATGTTCGTCAATTTTCTTCGAAATTCTTTTTAATGTCTACATCAACAGAAAAATATGTCACGTTTTGTTTTCAATCCTATGATATTTACACTCACATCAAAAATAATTTTTATATTGTTATTACAAACATCTGTAAATGATTTACACCAACATTTTTCAGTTGCAACAGTTGTACCATATTTAACATCTTCATCACGAAGTATGCCACATTCAACACGAGCTCTGTGAAATGAAAGTAGAATTGTTTTGAGCTATATGATTAGAAAGACATGTTTGCTAAGTTTTATAGAAATTCTCATACTAAAATTTACCAACGTTCGCATTTCAATTGATTTTTTGTGTCCATAGGTTCTCCAATCAGTATATAGTTACATTTTAATGGAAATTTTTGTAGGTGGATGCATTTTATATCTCATCATGTGACTGGTGATTTATTCAATTTTTATGAAAAATATTCCTCTCTACTTTTGACTTTCAACATAGCCAAATTTAGAGGCTATAGAATAAGACCACTCCAAGCGTTCCACGACCTTTTCTGAAAAATTTACGAGTTTTTCAACTTCTTACTAAAAAAAACTCAACATTTTTTAGTTCTGTTAATTTTTCTTACATTTCATTCAAATTTTTTTCTTATACATTGCCTGATAAAGAAGTATTCTTCTCACAATGAGGCCACTTCAGTAATTTTTTTTGCTTCGGCAGTAGTTCCAATTCAATCACTTACGCATTTTTCGACTATTTTCAGAACAACATCATATTTTTCGAAAAAAAATTTTAAATTTGAGATAGGATCTGAAGTATTTACGGTGAAAATTTGAATTCATGTGGATCTTTGCTTCCTATTGTTTTCGTCAAGGTGAAAAAAGAGTAAATGAGGGTTACCCTTAACGAAAAAGCTTTGCATACAGTAAAATTTACCGAAATGTTGTTTCCAGACGTTTTGCTTCGTTTTCTAATTCACATGCTTTAATTTTTTTTGCTGATATTGATGCTGTCAACCCTAAGACACGTGGCTTTTGGTTGCAATCATCGTAGTGAAGATTCATTATTTGAGCATATGACGAATTACCAGCTGAATGATGACATTCATCAAAAATTAACAAATTCACATCGTCTAGTGCTGAAAACAAAAAGAAAAACCACTTGCTCGAATACAACAAATAATTATGCTCACAGAACAATTTATGGCATAAAACGTCCAGAAATAGTTGACTAGTTATCACAAGTATTTGATTATCGTCAAAATTCTTATACCATAATTGTTTTTTTTCATTAGATTTCGTATCGATTATTTCACCATGATACTCGCCAACAATCATGCCGGTGTTATCGCGAATATACTGACTTTGTTGACGAACAAGTGCAACTAAAAGAGCCAAAAGCTACACACAAATTAAAAAAATCGAAATTTGAAGTTTATGTACCTGTTGGAACTAGAAATACTGTTCTTTTTCCACCGTTGGCTAATTTTAAACGTGATTTTTCTGCTAATGCTTTGATTAACATTGCACATATACATGTTTTACCACTTCCCGTAGGTAGACAAATAATTAAATTTTTGTGTTTGGCATATTCCATCATTTCGGACTACATTAAGTAAAATAAAAGCATCAACAACCGAAAAAACGAAACCATTAGATCTCATCTACTTGATATGCTCGAGGTAATATGGCATCTTGCATTGTCCTTGATTCCAATTCAATTTTTCTAAAGATTGAAAACCTTTTTTGTAAACCAGATGAATTTTTTCTAGATTTTTTTCAAATTTTCAATGTTTTTTACAAGCTTTGATATCGAAGGGACTGGATTGATCAAATACATGAATAGCAAATATGGGAAAAATAAATATTTCAAACAAAAATGGGAAAAAACCAACAGTACTCATTTCTTCATTTATGTTCAATGGTACTCCACATGAAGAGGTCAAAGGTAATTGGCTCGTGCTTTTATTACTCAATCGTGTATCCAGATAGATTGAGATAATCGATATTTTGATTTATTTTCTTAAAACTTTATTTGATTTTTCAAATCAAACATTAAATCAGAAATATTTATTCTTTTTCTTATTTCATCGAGCAACAGTTTTCATTAGCGTAACGGTTAACCAATGCTTGTAAGCAAACAGATGTAGCTGATGAATGAGACTGCTTGTTGTGTTGCCAGTGAAAGAGATTCTTAAAAGCCTTCTAACATTTTAGTGATGTTTGTAAGTCTGAAATTAAGTTTTTTCAGATTTAAACTTCGATTCATCATGAATCAAATCCCAAAGATTTTATTTAAAATAAATGATGATTTATGACAAGTGCCTATAAGCGTGAATTATACAAAATTTTGGAGAATCAAAAAATCAAATTAAAATTTTTTACATCGATGGATAGTCTGAAGTTTCTGCTTTCAGAACTTGTATCACTTTTTATGATTGAGATGGAAAAAGGTACTTTTTCGTACTCTTAATTTTAAATTTAATTGGTGGACATATCTTTGCATGTTTAGCTTTATTTGATATTTTGCAATAATCTTTGTTTGAAAAACAACAACAAGACAAGCAGATCTTCAGTTTTCGAGAAACAACGTTGTGATGAACACTTACAGCAATTTAAAGTGAGCGAGTAATTGAGATTAAGAAAATTTCTTTTTATAGCTTCCGCTGGAAGTGAGTATAGAAATGTACACCCTTTTACCAGTGGTTTTGAGAATTATAATCAATTATTGTGGTTCAGGTTTTGTCGAACCGATACTTATGTAAGAATATTTTATCTTCTTTATGATTATACGTAAAACACAATCATTCTTCACATGAATAGCAATTATTGTGCGTGCATAAGAAACTGACCATATTCGGCACAATATCGAAAATTTCCAAAATAGTATTTTCATTGTTGATAGACTTTAGAACCATAAATTTAGTATTGAATAAATATAACAGCAACAGCTTGATTTGTATATTAAGGATAGACTCGTTAGTTAGCGTGTAACAAAGTATGATATAAAGTGAAGGATGCTTTACAAATGAGATCCCAACTTTCGACGATCTTTTTGGGAGAAGTTATTAAGTTTGCCGATAAAAATGTATCAAAAGATATATTGGTAGGCAGTTTATAGATATTATAATCAACAAATTATCGTTGATTACAAATATGTCGCTATCAAAATGATTTCAAATCCATGTTGTTATGATCAAACTTTCCGCAGGAACTTATAAACTCGTTTTTGAGCCATTGGTTTTTTAAACCAATTTGTTTCTAAGTATATTTTAGTAACGATACAGAATTACTTTCCTTGTATTCATATTGAAATTTCAAACTTTCGTCTAAATTATTAAGTTCGTCAACGAAATATTTAATTTGATTTTTATATAGCTCTGCAACAACAAGCAGATCATCAGCATATTTTTAGCTAAACCTGAGTATGAATATTTTCGAAAAGTTCAGTATTTTTCTAAAAACTCATTGGCAAAACTATTAGCTGAAACTGATAAAAGAAAAAGTCCACTAGGGAGGGAGGCCTTTTAACTGGCAATAAATTTTATCACGAAACTTAAAATATTATTGTAGCAGTTTTATTTAGTTTAACTCTTCTATTTTGTATTATTTTCCTTAAAATGGTCGTTTCTCAAGCAACTTTTGCGTTCCAGATGTATCAGGCATGTAGTTACTTAAAAAAAATTCGGTCAAAATTTTTTCACACAGGCAACTCGATGTGATCTACAAACTGGAAAGCTCAAAATCGAATTTCGGTCAAAAATATTTCAGATCTAGAATTCGGATTTTCCAGAAACTGGTTTGCAAAGGCCTAGTAATCATCCGCACTGTCATATTCTGAAGCATCATCATCGATTACATATGTATGCATCGCTTTTATTCAAGGGGAAAAAAGCAGCACCTAGTGCTGATCAGAGTGCTGAAAAGTGCTAAAAGGTGCTGAGATACTATACTAAAAAAAGTGCTTTTCTCCCCTTGCTTTTATTCCTAAACTTGACGGTTGAGACCTTCCCTTATCAGGTCGCGCTTTTTTCAGATTCAGTCAGAATTCGAAAAAATCACAAATTTCGCCGTAATCTTCAAAAATGTTCCCGATTTCATCGAAATCTCGTGACCTTTCAGCAAAATGATTTTTCTTAACATTACAACAAAATTTGAGAATATTGAGATTCTGGCGAAACTTTCTAAGCTTACAGCAAAATTCGGTTGAAAATTGTCAGTTCGCGTACGAAATTATGATCATCACTGAAATTGTGGCAAAATGTGCCCGAAATTTAGCACATGGGATGTTTTGAATGATTGAGTGATACGTTTCTATCAAATTCATAAGCCGGTATTCTAGGAAAACCTATAGATAATAGAAATTTTCTCGTGCATTCGGTAGAACTCGAAACACTAGTGCTCTGCATTCTGCACTATTACAACTCCCGTGGAAAAATTTCATTCGATTAAGGTAAATATTTGATTTGTAGATACTTGACACTGTAGTCGAGAGATGGTTTTGTCCATTTCTATTCTTCACTATTGGATCTCGAGTTATAGAATTTTAACATCAAAAGCTTTAGTTTTCACATAAGTTTATTAAGAGTATAGTTACACATTAATTGTTTCAGTACAATTCCGAAATCAAATCTGTATCTATCTTCATTCAGAAATTATTAAACCAGTTTATGTTCGTCCCGTGTTCCAAAAAAGATACTAGTTTCACGCTTTTTTCTTTACCCTTGATGTAGATGCTCCGATTGTCTAAACGAGTATGAACTGGTTAGGTCTCGCGTATTACGAAGCATAAAAAGCAACCATTTTATCTTGCAACAAATTCTATTAAAAATACTAGCTCATAATAATAAGTGTTGTATTATCTGTAAAATTTTTAAAGTTATATCGGTGAAAAGTTAGACCTTTATGAAGATAAATTCTCTTATTCTCCTGTTGTTTACATACGGGTTGGAACAATCAGTTCAGATGGTAATAATTGACAAAATACTTTTATTTTATTATTACTTTTCCTCTTACGCATGCATTTTCCTCAAAGGCATGCATATGTAAAAAAACAATTAAATATCTCTCTTTGTGTTGAGTAGTGTTTTCGTGATATGTGTTCCTCTTGCACTTTTTTTCTCGTTAATTTGACGAAAAAGCAGATGCAACATATAAAACTTCCTTCATGGGAATTATAGATGCCTTACCGCATTCAAGATGTTAAAAAGTTCAAGTTCACGTGCAAAACATCACAACACACATCTGGATCATATTCAATCTATCTTTATTTCGATTGATGATTGAAAAAATTAAAAAAACAAATTTTCTTATTTTTAGTTT